>RJWT010051819.1:0-10644 GCA_004365215.1 Cuniculus paca
CTCTAGGAAAGCAGTTAATTCATTCCCTTTGTAATCACTTTCTCTGAGCAAAGCATAAGTTCATCAAAAGTGAAATTTATCACACCCAAGAGAGAAACAGTGAAATCCACTTGCCATTGCATATGGCACCCTCCTAACTTCAAGATAGAAAGATAGAAAGATAGAAAGAAAGAAAGAAAGGGCAGTCAGAAACAAGAAGGAAAAATTAGAAGAAAAAAAATTGGGGCTGGGTATCTTCTAAAAGCCTTCAAATACCTGTGTCTATCAGACTATAGAATTGTCCTCCAAGGAGAAAGCGTTCAAAGTGTAAGTAGATACAATACAAAACACAGGAAGAGGGATTGCCTTGACCTAGCAGAAAATGGCCTGCTCCAGTCCATCTTAGCAGGTCACTTGCCAATTCTCATTTATGTTTTTCATTCCTTTTGGTATGCTTTTCTCTAGGATTATTTTGGGCTTTAGTTGCAAAATTCCTAATGTGCTTTCATAGGTATTAATGTATATCTAAATCCTGATGTAGCAGTTTGGAAATCAGGCAACTGTTTTCACTCTACATATTTTACTTTTACTCACATAACAATTTCTAGAGCTGTGGGACTAGAGTCCATAAAAATGAAATTAATTTTATGTTTATGTGTATCATATGGTTATAATTATGGGAGAATTGTTCATAATTCATCTATCAAGAGGCTTACCCCTTGTACTTCAACGTATCTCACTTACAGGGCATCAAAATATTTAATACATTCAACAATAAGTAGCAAACTTTGACTCTAATTACTTTCTAGTTTTGGCTTCAAATTTTATCAATAAAACTAATAGGTACAGTGTATTTATATGCCTCAAAGGATTTGCAACATTTTCCAGAAGACAGAAGAAAGCATATTCAAGACTGTGTATCTGGACTATAAAAGTTTCTAATGCCAAAAAATTGGTCTAATTACTTTTTTTTTCCCCCACACATACGGTGTTACAAACCTAATTATAAAAGCCTCATCGTACCTTAAACACTGAGCTAATCAGAACCAACCCACTTATGATTCAGAAATTTTTTCAGTAATATACTTGCCTCCTTACTTCACCTGAACTTTGCTTTAAGAAAGAAGAAAATATTAGTAATAATATTCATTATAAAAAATTTAATTAAAGGAACCCCATACAAACAAGCAGCATTTTGCAGGGGTATGTTCTGGTGTTAGGACACATTTTTCTGAGTCTTACACTCCTGTTCCTACATCTATTCAACACACTGAAAACCTAGTGTTTATAATGATAACTCTAGGCATTGTATGAACTACAATCACCAAACAGTAGTTAACTTGTGTCAGAGTTAACGATTTTTAAAACTGCAAAAGACCAGGAAAATTACCATTTTATAGGTAAAGAAACTGAGGCTCAGAAAAATAAAGTGACTTGCCTAAGTCTACAGAGCAATAAATGATAGAACAACAATTCAAAGTCAGATCTTATCTACAAGAGCAACTCTTCTTTCACAGCCTCTCTAGGTCTAACCTGTCTTTTTGTAAAGCTATATGCTGTTAATAACCAGGTTAAACTTGGAAGGCAAGTTTTCCTGGAGTCAATCCCCTATAGGCCTGAAATTTTACTATTGACTACCAATGTCTTATTTTGTGGAGCTTAAATCAGGTGATTTAAATTTTCCTGAGGCTTATCAAGCTCAAAACAGAGTCAAGGCTATGGATCCCAGAAATGTGTTTTTTTTTTTAACTATAAATTCTTACTTATCACATCATTTTAGTATGTACCAATGAGAGAGAGAGAGAGAGAGAAGCTAAATACACAATTTCAGTTAGAGCCAGCATTCTTTTAAAAGGGAATGCTAGGTATGGAATGTGTCATACTGCTAACTCGAACTCTTTGTTATCAATCAGTACTTCACTTAATTCTTATAAGGCGCTCACCTAAAAAACATTCAAACATTGACAAGTAGCCCTGGATCTGGATCTGCCCACAAATATTAAAGCAAGCAGTACACATTTAAAGCTCTCAGGCCACATTTATTGAATTCTTGCTGTAGATCAAGCCTACATCCTTGCAATGCTAACGTACTCCACGAACATCTGCCTTTTCTTGTGACTGCTCACACAAAACGTTCTCTCCCTTTTTTGCTTATTGTTTGTATGTATGTATATGTATGTATGTATTTGGTTTTTGGACACAGGGTCTCACTGTGTAGTTCAGGCTGACTTTAAACTTACTATGTAGACCAGGCTTGAACTTACAGCAATCCTCTTGCTTCAACTTCCCCAGTGCCAGGTATGGTGGTGCATGGGTATGGGAAATTGTGAGGATTAATTAAGTTTTCTTAATTTTGCACACCTTGTTTATTGTTAATCCTATTAGGATTCTAAGAGAAAGACATTCTCCTTACCCCCAGTATTGTTCCTCAGTCAGGTGTAAAATTCACTTTTCTTAAAGCTTGGCATCTACCAGGTTAATATTACTTGTAACAAGTGTTCTCCATTTGATAATAAATATTACATTCATTTCTTTTAAACTTTTTTTTTCATGACTGCCAACATTTTTATTTTATTTTTTTAAGAGATTCTGACTTCCTTTTTTTTGAAACAGGGTCTTGCTATGTAGTTCAGGCTGGTCTTGAACTCTCTACGCAGCCCAGACTGGCTTGGAACTCATGGCAATCCTGCTGTCTCACGCTCCTCAGTGCTGGGATTACAGGCATGCACCAACATGCCCAGATTGCCTTTTCCTTTTTAAGTGAAAAGAGATTATTTAAAACAAACTAATGCTTTTAAATAATCCATTTTTTTCTCACTTTAAGCCTGCTGATTGAAGTTTTCTTAATTTTGCTCATCCTAGGATATTACTGTGAGCAATAAATTAAAGATTTTGATTACTTACACACCCATGCTATCTTGCCTGAGAATTTTCCAAACATCATTCCATAGTATCTGCCTGCCTGGGTCCTTTATGAATATTGGTCTTCATTCCTAAAAATCCTGACAATTGCCCATACCTATGTCACCTGTTGGCTACAAATATTTTATCCCTGAAAAGACAAGTCTCTACCAAATGTTAAATCAAACAGAAACAAAGAAGAGAAAATCTATATTCATTTTATTAGGCCCTGGGCATTTGAATTCATACTTATATTCATAGAATTAGTCCACTTTACTTACACAGTACTCATCTTTTGAATTTCTTATGGGTCTTTATAAGTAGAATAAAACACCTTCAACATACTGGTTTTAAGATCAAATTACCATGTCTCACAAACTTTCCTTATTCCATCTTACATATATGTATACTCTGGGACCACTCCATACTACTAATGAATTTTTAACTCTTCATAAGTTGTTGAATGATAGAATGTAGCCTTTTTTACAGTACAGTTCTCAGCCTAACCTTCATTTTCGTCTTCTGTTTAAAAAGTTAGGTGGTGAACTAGGAGGAATATCTTAAGAATGAAATGGAGTGGGCATTAGACTTTCTCCTATGTTTTAGCAAAAGAAATATAAACACACCTTCAGATAACTTCTATACATCCCTCACACATGAAGGATCCTATAGTGAGAGCAACTCCATGACTTTACCACTCAGAAAGAGCAAAGGAAAAGAAAGATAATCAAGTCACACTTGTCATGGAGCAAGATCATTCATTTTTAGGAAAAGAACAGAGAAACATTTTCCCATAGTAACAACAAAAAATGGGAATATTGTAAAAACATTCTTTGGTTCCATTCTGAGTCTGAGAAGGTTTTTTTGTCTGTGTTTCTAGCCTAACCAAAAAACTACACGCAATATCAGTTATGTAAGAAAATAAGTCCCCAAATTAAATAGGTGAAAAAATAAACTTTTGACTAATTTGTTATTTAGAGATCAGGTTAATGTGCTTTAGATATTTGAATGTAAGAATAACCCATGGTTTCTATACCTGGGTAAGACTATAAAGAAATGAATAGCTTACTAGGTGGAGGTTCAATTAGAACTGCATTCATTTGGCCATTCAGATTTGTATACAAGATTTATACCTTTTGCAGTGTATAGACACACCACTACTCTCTCAACTCCATTTGATATATTTTGGTACCACATGATTTGTCTCTGCTTACACAAGTGCTGCCAATAACGCCAGTCCACAGAGTGACCATAGAGACTGAAGGGCATCTTTCAGCATGATTCAAAGACCAGAGGTAATTTATTTTACACTGAATATTTATTAGAGAAGCCAAAGAACAGCAATAAGGCATGGGCTAGAAATCTTTCTTCCATGTTGTTTCTAATGCAATCCTAAGACATTTGGAGAATGGAGGTATTCATTTCGATGGTGAAATTTAGAACACACTGACACACTTTCTAAGAATGGAGAACCAGGCTAGTTGCCAAAGTCAATAAGTTCTTTCCAATATTTGGCTGTTTTTAAAAACTCTTTTGAAGAATAATTTCCCCCTTTTTGACTATATTTAAACTTTTTAGGCCCTTTAAAGAATAATAGTTGAATTCCTGGTACTGGACGACTAAGAAAAAATGTAAAGAATAGAGCTACTTTAAATTTAGTAATATGCTTTAAAATTATTGGATATTTTACTGGCCAAAACAGCAACAAAACACATCGGATAAATGCCACACACCCATACATACTACAAGTTACACTAGCTTACTGACAGAGTTGGATACATTCAAGATATTTTGACAGCAAATGTACTCCCTCAAGGACCTGCCACATAGAGAGCAGAAATCATTTCTCCAGATGATTGTCAAATCCCAAACTTCTAAATTCCATAATTATTATGACAATATGATCCCACCTATTTTATATTTGACTGTACATATTTGATTGTACATTTTGACTGTACAATGTCTTATATATAGGAGATGTCAGCAAGTTGCACTTTTTTTGTAATTATCCTAAGCTAGTAACTCATTAAAAATGCATATATACTAAATGCTGGTAAACCGGTGGGACCTATACATGCTGCAATGAGCATTCCTAAAAAGCACTAGAATATTTCAGTTCCTTGTTGCTATTGCCATTCTTTTTTAAATAAATGTATCATATTCCAGAAATAGTTATCTGAAAACACAAAATTATGTGTAGGGTTAGGGTGGCAGGGTTACACTCCACTAAAATAAAATAAAAAGTTTCTAGAAGAAAATATAGCAATTTGAAACCATGTTGCCCAAGTTGATTTCTATAGTGAGAGTAGTAAGATTCACTCAGTAACACTGCTAGTAAACATTACACTATGTTATGTTCCAACTGTTAGATTTTTAAATATCATGAAATTAAAAATTACTGGTAAAAAAACAATTACAGGTTCCAAAAAGTGGCAGACTAGAGGTAGCCAGCACTTACAAGTCACTCAGCTCAGGGGTATCTGTTGAAACCAACAGGCATGTGGCTCTGAGGGAGTAAGGGGAACTACAGGAAACAAGCTGGCAACCAGGCAAAATCCACAAACACTGGTATTTAGAAAGGTAAGTGGAGTAATAGAAATAATGCACTCCAGCCCTGAATGTTTGGTAGCTCAGTGGGGGAGAGGTACTTCCTCTATAAGAAAGAAAAATCTCCACCTACTCTTATGAGTGCTAACTGGGCTACTGGACAGAGATACAGCTAGGCAGTCTGGAGACCTGAGTTCAGTCAAGTGAACAGGGACAGAAGTGATCATTCCTGGCTTTCTCCCAGATTTAGACAGATTGGGGAAGGAGAGCCATCTAAGAAGTTCTTTCTGCTTCTGCCTTGGTAGAACAAGCAGGAGATGGACTTGGACAGAAATAGGGCAGAAAACCATGTTAAACAGTTGCCTGTGCCTTGGTGACTGGCATGGGAGAACAGAAAATCCCCACATACTTTATATCACCAAGACGTAACTGCCATTTCATTCCAGGAAGGCAGTAGACACCCAATCATAATAGCTAGTGTGGGCCCAGGAGAACGGTGACTGTGCCATGGAAAAATCATGAGGTTAGATGAAATATCCCAGTATCTGGCTCCCAAGACACCAAACTCCAGGCACAGAAAATCTCAGTCAGCAGTGAGCACAATCAGCCAGGTAGAAGGAATGCCAAAAAGAAATAGGGCAGGAAGTGGCCAACAGTGGTTTGAATATTGAAAGTTTGTGATGGAATTGGATTGGACTGTAGGGGCACAGCTCTAGGAATTAGTGGAAGGCTGGGTGCCTGCAGTTTCAAATCTCAACCCTGTGCACCCACCCCTTCTACTCTCCCTGGAGGCATTCAGCCTAAACAGGGCAGTGTGCAGATAATGGCTAGCCACACCTTCAAGACATGGTCTGGATCTCTGGTCCATGGTCCAAACCTGTCACAGACTATGTGAGAGATTTGGTGAATAGCTTGGCTTCTCCCAGATACAGAAGAGATTGAGTTGGTGGGTGTGGGTCTACTACATCACTAGCAAACATCCCAAGTACGCACCTACAGATTGCTACAAGCTCAAGGCCAGCCTGAGCTGCATAGTGAGAGTTCAATAATAGCCTAAACTACATAGGAAGACCTTGTCTCAAAAAACCAAAAAGAAACAAACAAACTAAACAAAAAACACCTAAAATCACTGAGTAGTAGAGTTCACCCTGCAGACTGTTTGAGTGAGAGCTTTGATTATACAGCTTTTCCTCCTTGGACAAAAGTGGAGTACTCTAGGCTTAAAAAAATTTCAACAGTAGAAGTTTGGGGTAAATAACTGTCTCCTTGGACCTGAATTTGGGGACCTTTTTTTAGGTATGCATGTGGGGAATGTATGTTTGTGGGGTGGGGTGTGCCCACGAACTTCTATAATTTCTTACCTTGTTTTGTCAGGTTCTCCCTCACTAAGGTTGTTTCATAATATTTTCTAACTTTGTGTTTGTTAGTTCATTATATTCAATCTCCTGGTATCTTCTCTCATTTTCCATTTGTATTTCCTTTCCTTCCTTCGCTCCTTATATCCTTGAAATTTCCTTTCCCTTTCCCCTTTTCTTACATATAAGTATTACTGAAAGCCTTTTTTTTTCCTAGCCTATTTTTACATTATTGATCTCCCTTTCTTTTCCTGTATTAGTGAAATACTAGAGAAAGTTTTAAACAAGTTTTAAATTATGTTAAGATATGGCTGGTTCTTCAGATCTTGATATTACTGGTAGTTATGCTCTCCTCCCAAAGCAGTATTAAACACTGGATCTAATAGTTTGAATAGGTTGAGTGGGTGCTTTTATGCTGAGACATCATACCCATAGCCAAGAGCACATCACAAAGAGAAAGCCAGTTACTAAAAAGATCTTAATGCAATAGTAGTAGAAACATCTGTGCCAACTGATCTGCAAACTTCAACATAAAAACACAAGAATCACAACAAAACAAGGTATGAAGATACTTCCAAAAATTTATAACTCTCCAAAAACTGATCCCACAGATATTAAAATGGATGCAATTGTAGACAAATAAGTTAAAATCTGATAGTTTAAGTGATAGCAAGTTCACAGAAGATACAAATAAACTGAATGAATTAAGAAAGCCAAAAGAGAATATAAATGATCACTTTAGTAAAGAGATGTAGATTCTGAAAAAGAATCAACAGAAATTCATGAAATGAACAAATAAAAAACTCAACTAAAAGTCAGTGATAGGCAAGATAAATCAGAAGAAAGAATGCTATGACTTGAAGACAACATATTATAACATTGCGATAATAATAATGAAAAATAAGAAATACTAAAAAGATTATTCAAGAGCTCTTGGAAAACTCTAAAAGAACAAACTTAAGATTCACTTGTGTTGAGGAGGGTGAACAAGTATGGGCTAATGGTATAAAAAAACTTATTCACTGAAATTATAGCAGAAAACTCCCTAAATCTGGGGAATGAGATGAACACTGAGGTACTGAAGGCATTTGGAACTCCAAATAGACATGACCAGAAAAGAATCTCTCCATGACATACAGTCAAACTACCAAAAATACAAAGCAAAGACAGAATAGTAAAAGTGGTTAGAGAAACATCAGATCACTTACAATGACAAGTCCAGAATAACAGAAGATGTCTCGAGAAAAACTCTGAAGGCCTGTAGGGCTTGATGTGTTTTAAGCCATGAAAACAAATAACTGGCAACCTAGATTGCTACATTCCACAAGATTCTCTTCAAAATTGAAGGAGAAATATATTTATTCCAAGATAAATATAAACTAAAGAAATTCATGACCACTAGGCTAACATTATAGAAAGTACTTAACAAAATCTCAAACACAGAAGAAGACAATCATAACCACAAGACCAAGGAAAAGAATACATCTCACTGGGAAAGTACATAAATGAATATCAAGAATAAACTCAAAAACAAAATGACATGAATCAGTATATACCTTTGAATAATAACAGTGTAAATGGTCTCAGTTCTCCCATTGAAAGACTGGCAAACCTGATAAAAAAATTAAGGCTCAATTATATGTTGACTGCAAGAAACATACCTCATTGGCAAGGACATACACAGATTAAAAGTGAAAGTATGGAAAATGATACTCAAAGCAGCTGGAGCCCAAAAGTGAGTAGCAGTGCCCTATACTTCTATCCCACAAAGTAGACTTCAAATTAAAGTAAATCAAAAGAGACAGAGAAGGGTGCTACATATTGGTAAAGGGAATGATTCACCAAGAAGAGATCACAATTGTAAATATCTATGCACTGAATACTGGCACAACTGATTTTGTAAAACAAGCACTACTTGAATTAGATGGTCAGATAGACCTCCAACAAAATCATAGTGTGTGACTTTAATACTCCACTCTTACAAATAATAGTTCAACTAGTTGGAAAAAAAATCAACAAGACGGAAAAAAAGAAATCAGCATCAACTCATACTATAGATTGAATGGATTTAGACGTTCACACAGTTTTCTATTCAAAAACAGTAGAATACATTTTTCAGTAGCCCATGGAACTTTCTCCAAAATACCACATTTTAGGCCTTAAAGTAAGTCAATAAGTACAAAAAACAAAACAAAACAAAACAAAACAAAAAAACCCTGAAATAATCTTGTATATATTGGGTCACAATGGCATAAAGTATTCTATCAGATCACAGTGGAATTGAGGCAGAAGTCAAAAGCAAAAGAAACCTCAAAAACTAAACAAATACATAGATTAAATAATATCTTTCTGAATGATCGGTGAAGTCATTGAAGACATCAAAGTAGAAAAAAAACCTTTCAATTACTAGAACTAAATGCTAATGTAACCACAACATATAAGAATTTGTGGAACATAACAAAAACAATTATAAAAGGGAAGTTTATAGCTAAGAGTGCCTATATCAGAGAAATGGAATAATCCCAAACAAATCACCTAATGATGCATCTCAGGTTCTTAGCAAAATAAGAACCAACCCCAAATACAGTGGAAGGAAAGAAATAATGATGATCAAAGTGGTAGTTCATGACAAAGAGACTAAAAGAATACAAAGGATTAATGAATAAAAGAGATGGTTCTTTAAACAGATACATAAGATTGACAAATCTTTAGCCAAGTTTACCAAAAGAGAAAAGATTCAAATTACTAAGATTATAGGAAAATAAGGTAAAGTTACAACATATACTAGATGATTATTAGAAACTATTTTGAAAACTTATATTTCAAAATCCAGAAGAAATAAATTCCTAGACATATATGACTTGCCAATGGTGAGCCAAGAAGATAAGAAAATTAATGCAGATCAGCAATAAGCAGAGACTGAACCAGTAATAAAAAGTCTCCCACCTAAGAAAAACCAAGGACCTGACAGATATACTTCTGAACTTTATCCTTAAAGAAGAATAACACCAACGCTCTTTAAGCTTTTCTATGAAATACAAAGGGATGGAATGCTTCTAAATACTTTCCATGAAGCCAACATTACCTTGATATCAGAAGTAGATAAAGATTCAACAAGAAAATTATACAGCAATATACTTGATGAACATAAATGCAAAAAACCTCATTAACATTTCTTCAAGGAGAATTCAACAACACATTAAAAAGATCACATACCATGATCAAGTGGTTTCATGCCAGGGATGCAAGGATGATTCAACATAAGCAAATCAATTAGTGTTACTACACCACATAAATAGAATCGAGGATTTTAAAAAAAAATCACATGATCATCTCAATAGATGCCTTTGACAAAATTCAATACTCCTTCATGATAAAAAAAACTTGAAGAAAATAGGTATATAAGGATGTTTCCTCAAATTGATAAAGGCAAATATGACAAACCCATAGCCAACATCACACTGCACAGGGAAAAACAGACAGCATTTACTCTAACATCAGGAATCACTCTTGTTAAATATAGTACTTAAACCTATTGTACTAAAATAAAATAAAAATAGAACAAAGACACATACACAATACTAGAAACTTTGTAATTACCAGAAGAAAATATAGAGTCAATACTTGAGGTCATAGGCACAAGCAAAGACTTGCTGAACAGGACCTCAGTGGCACAAGAATGAAAATAGGGTCTACATCAAATTAAAAGCTTCTATAAGCTAAGGAAACAGTTAACAAACTACAGAACAGAAGATTAATATTTAGAATACAAAAAGAACCCAAAAACCTTTACACACACACACACACACACATACACACACACACACATACATACACACACACACACACACACACACACACA
>RJWT010051820.1:0-10573 GCA_004365215.1 Cuniculus paca
GCCTGTGTGTGCCCACAGCGGGGGCAGTGCCGAGGAGCCCAGAAAGGCATGCGCATCTCCCTGGGCTGGACTTATGACAGGCACTGTCACTGACAAGTACCTTCCCTCAGAGCCCGGTTTCTGGAAAATATGGCAGCAGCAGAAACAGAGAAGCAGGCCGTGCTGGCCCAGGGCCGGGCAGAGACACTGGCAAGGGCTACACCAGATGAAGCAGATGGACCTCCAGGTAGGTAGGCAGGTGGGTAGAGTCCAGAATACACCTTGTTCATAGAGAGTATGATGCTGACAGCTGCTTCCTTTTTTTTAGGCACACGGGAACCGTGGGGCTCCCCAGAGCCAGCCTCTGCACCCAGAATACCCCAGAGCACTGTTCCCCGAATCCTGCTCCGCCAGCAGAGCCTTGAGCCAGAGCACAAGGAGCCACTGACACCATCAAGTCCCAAGGCTGAGCCCATCCAGGCGATCCCCACCCCGATATCCAGGCTCTGCATTGGGGACCTGGACTTCTCAGATCTGGGGGAGGATGAAGACCAGGACATGTTGAACATGGAGTCTGTGGAGGCTGGAAAAGGGATCCCACCCCCACCACCTCTACTGCCCCTACAATCTGGAGGCCCCCCACCTCCTCCACCCCCACTTCCCCTACCCATCAAAGGTCCCTGCCCCCCACCTCCACCCCTGGCTGCCCCTCCTCCTCACTCAGCACTTGATGGCCCACCTCTCCCCACAAAGAGGAAGACAGTAAAACTCTTCTGGCGGGAGCTGAAGCTAGCTGGGGGTCATACAGGCTCTGGAAGCCACTTTGGGCCCTCCCCCACCCTGTGGGCCTCCCTTGAGCCTGTTTCAGTGGACACAGCACGGCTGGAACACCTCTTTGAGTCACGAGCCAAAGATGTGCTACCTTCCAAGGTAAACCCATCAGAGGCAGAAGGAATTAGAGCTCAAAGGGCTGAGCTATTCAAGCTAGCTTGAATACATAGTTCAAGCTAGCTTGAACTACATAGTAAAACCCTGTCTCAAAAAAAAAAAAGGGATTGGCAGAGCTTCCACTAGAATCTCCGCTTATCCCAGTCCCAGGTTGCCAGCTGTGGGATCATTAGGCCATTTAGAGGAGGACACTGTAGTGCCCTCTTAGATTGTCCCTTTCCAGTCTTACACAGCCTTTCCTCAAATCTTGCAGAAAGCTGGTGAGGGCCGCCGGACAATGACCGTAGTACTGGACCCTAAGCGCAGCAATGCCATCAACATTGGCCTAACCACTCTGCCACCTGTGCATGTTATTAAGGCTGCCCTGCTCAACTTTGATGAATTTGCTGTTAGCAAGGATGGCATTGAGGTGGGGATACCCTATGTGTGTAAGAGGAGGTGGGAGGTCTGGCCCTGTCCCTTGGTCAGTGGGAATTTCCCAACCATACAGTAGTGACCAAGGGCTGGATAGGGCATTTACCAGGCCCGTGTGCTAAGAAGTTGGGGCCAAAGACCTCAGGCCCACAACTGAGGGATCTATGTGGGGTGATTACTGCATCCTCAGAAGCTACTGACCATGATGCCCACCGAGGAGGAGAAGCAGAAGATCCAGGAAGCCCAGCTAGCCAACCCTGATGTGCCCCTGGGCCCAGCTGAGAATTTCCTGATGACTCTTGCCTCCATCGGGGGCCTGGCTGCCCGCCTACAACTCTGGGCCTTCAAGCTGGACTATGACAGCATGGAGAGGGTATCTGGGTCATGGAGTGGGACAGGCAGTAGGGATGGGCAAACAATGATGACCATATAGTCTGAGGGCCCCTGGTCCCCCACACCAGGAAATTGCAGAGCCACTGTTTGACCTAAAAGTGGGCATGGAGCAGCTGGTGCAGAACGCCACCTTCCGCTGCATCCTGGCTACCCTGCTAGCTGTGGGCAACTTCCTCAACGGGTCCCAGGTGAGTGAGAGCACACAGGCTCAGGGTTCAGGGCTCTGGAGCTGTCCAGGCCCAAGCTCAGACAGGGTCCTTTCAGAGCAGCGGCTTTGAATTGAGTTACCTGGAGAAGGTGTCAGAGGTGAAGGACACGGTGCGCCGACAGTCGCTGCTGTACCATCTCTGCTCTCTGGTACTCCAGACCAGGCCTGATTCCTCCGACCTTTACTCAGAGATCCCTGCCCTGACCCGCTGTGCCAAGGTTAGCATCGACCAGAGATCAGACCGACATTGGCCGTGGCACGGTCTACACTGCTTCCGAGGTGTGGCTCTTCCCCCTTCTGTTTGAGCTGCTGTGGCAGGGTGTGCTCAGGCTATAGGTGTGTGACTATGTCCTCTACAGAAGCATTCTTGTCCTGGCCATACTGTCTGGGTCTGTGTATCTGCCACTCCCTCCAAGAAGTCCCTGTCTGTCCCTGTAAATCAAATGGTCTTGTCTGTCTCTTGCATTAGACTATAAGGTTTTGGAGAGCAGAGGTCAAATCTAAAGGCCGAGGCTGGCCAGCCTGGTACGGAAGTAGCCTCAGGCAGTCTTACCTATGGGAGGGTAACACACGTGCTCATTTGGTTGTTTTTAGACAGGGTCTCAGTATGTAGTCCAGCTGGCCTTGAACTCATTTTGTAGCCCCAGGTGGCCCTGAAGTTGCAGTACTCCTGCTTCAGGCTCCTAAGTGCTAGAATTACAGGCAAGTACCACCATGCCCAGGCCTTCACTTGTTTTTCCAGGTAGACTTTGAGCAACTGACTGAGAACCTGGGGCAGCTGGAGCGCCGGAGCCGGACGGCTGAGGAAAGCCTGCGGAGCTTGGCCAAGCATGAGCTGGCCCCAGCCCTGCGTGCCCGCCTCACCCACTTCCTGGCCCAATGCGCCCGTCGTGTTGCCATGCTGAAGGTAGTGCACCGCCGCGTCTGCAACAGGTAGGGGTGCAGGGCAGGGAGAGGTAGGGCTGCTGCCACCATTCCTGACACCAAGCAGGGCTCCACATCCCTTCCCATTCCCACCTGCCTAGGTTCCACGCCTTCCTGCTCTACCTGGGCTACACTGCACAGGCAGCTCGTGAAGTGCGCATCATGCAGTTCTGTCACGTTTTGCGGGAGTTTGCCCTCGAGTATCGCACTTGCTGGGAACGAGTATTGCAACAGCAGAAGAAGCGGGCCACTTACCGTGAACGAAACAAGACCCGGGGACGCATGATCACTGAGGTGGATCCCCTTCTAAGTCACGACTGCCACTCCCACAGTTCTTTTCCCCTACTCATCCTTCTCCCTTCTCCAGACAGAGAAGTTCTCAGGTGTGGCTGGGGAAGTCTCCACCAACCCATCAGTCCCAGTGGCCGTGGGGAGTGGGCTAGGCCAGGGTGACGCCAACAATCATGCCAGTATGAAGAGTCTGCTGACCAGCAGGCCAGAGGACGCTATACATGGCCGCCGCAGCAGAGGTGGGATCCATAGCTGCTGGGGGGAAATGGGTCCTAGGCCACCTTGGCATGATCTCCCTACCTGGTCTCCCTCAGGTATGGTCCAGAGCGGCTCCCCAACTGTGCCCACAGCAGTGGGGCCCTCTACTACACTCCCTGATGAACCCCCAGGCTCCAGCTTACCCAGTGACACATCAGATGAGATCATGGACCTGCTGGTACAGTCAGTAACTAAGAACAGTCCTCGAGCCTTAGCTGCTCGGGAAAGGAAGCGTTCCCGTGGCAACCGAAAGTCTTGTAAGTATGGTCCACAAGCCTACTGTCTACTTCAACCCCACAACCCCCTCCAACCCTTTTCTGTCTCTGCAGTGAGACGAACATTGAAGAGTGGGCTTGGAGACGACCTGGTGCAGGCACTAGGACTGAGCAAGACCCCTGGCCTGGAGGTGTGAGGGTGCTACCTCCTGGAAACGTATCTAGATCCCAGCCTGTAGTATGAGACTGTAGAGCAAAGAGGGCCCAGAACAGAATTCTGGTCCCAAGAACCTGGTGCCTAGTGGGGAGCCAGTGCTTTTAGCAGTATTAGAGTGTGTGTATGCGTGTATGCGTGTGTGTGTGTGTGTCTATGCATTTGTGCATGTGTGTATGTAAGTTCCCTACTCAGGGAGCAAATAAAATTTTCTTAGCTTATCTAAGAGCCTTTTTCTTATTCTTTGTCTTTTTTTTTTGTACTGGGGATTGACCCCAAGGCCTTTGCACTGTTACATCCCCAACCCTTTGTCCTTTTTTAATTGGAGACAGGTCTTCCATAAGGCTTAATTGCCCAGGCTGAGATGGAACTTGCAATCCCCCTACTCCAGGCTCCCAGACACCACACCCAACTCTTTTTTCTCTTTCAAACCAACTTGCTCCCCCTTGGGCCTGTATACCATAGGACTAATTCTTCCTACTTTGTCCTTATTATCATCCACACAGCCATTAGCCATATTCTAAACCATTTATTTAACAATCCTCTACCTTGGGCTGCTTTTGGCTCTGGACTAAGGACTCACTGCTCCAGGCACAGAGGACATGCAGCCTGATAGTCACCCAGCAACTTGTGGCCACAATGTTAATGGCTATAACCGCTTCATCTGCCGCCGCTCCTGTCGGCGCTGCCGTTTTTCATTGTGTTCTGGTGCTGGGGCACCACTGTCCGCCGTGAACCAGGGGCCCAGCACATTCACCCACAGGAGGTAAAGGGCCCGGCCTGGAGCCTAAGAGAGAAAAGATAACCTGAAGTCTGGTACAAAGAACAAAGGAGTGGGGTGAGGCCCTTTCTTAGGGATCCGAGCCTACGCACCAGAAGCCAGAAGGACCAGATGTAGAGGGAGAAGCAGCTGAGCACCTGCACGATGGCCGTCAGCAGGATCACATCCTTGAGGTGCCTATGGATAGAAGGGAGGCTGTAAAGGCAGTAGATGGGTCCCTGTTCTGTTCCCTCCTACTCTTTTCAAGTTACAGGTTGTGGGTCTTGGGCTCTCTGGGCCCCAGCGCCCCAGCCCTGGAGCCCGCTCACCTGGGCTGGCGGTGGGGGACACTCACTCTGCCATGCCCTGCTCCATGTTGAGGTCCATGCCACCATCCATCAAGGCCCCATCTTCCGAGAAGGCTGCTCGGGCCATCGAACTCATAGAGTGGTAACTAGCCCCATAAACTGCCAAACTAAAGGCCAGGGCAATCTGCAGAGCAAGAATACAAGTATCAAAAACCAGCCATTGACCCTATACACTCACCCACTTTCCGGGATGTGGACACTTACCCAGGCCCAAAATGAGGCAGATGAGTAGAAGAAAACCAAGGTCACAAGGCAATAAATGGCCTGTAAGCAAACGCAGGATCAGGTTGGGGAACAAAAGCTACTCCCAAACCATGGGCTTTCCCTCATCTCTGACCAAGAATTAGCAAGGTTGTAGGAGGAGCCAGGTTTTTCTCACAGGGTTAGAAAAAGAGGCCTGCTTTCTGATGTCTAAGTTAGGCTACAAATAAAGCCTTTGTGTATCTGGGGAGGGAAGAGCTGTGAAATCTAACTGGGACTCACTCCACTGCTTTGTTTGTTTGTTTTTGCTTTTACTAGTCAGCACTTTCTAGGTGCACTGATCCTTTCTGCAGTTTTTGTTATTGGTTGGCTGAGGCTTTTCTGTTTTGTTTGTTTGTTTGTTTGTTTGTTTTTGGTGAACAGGGTCAAATTCTCAAGCATGCTAGGTGAGTGCTCTACACTTGAGCCACACACCATTTCTTTTTGACTGTAGTTCTCTTCTGATGCCTTAGCATTCCTCACCAAACAGATCTGAGGGTTGTGGGGCTGTAGGTGAGCACAGAAGAAAGGAGGCTGGCACTTACATTGGCCCCCAGTATGATCCGCAGGTAGAACTTCAGGGTCTCTTTGTTCTCTTCAAATATCTGCTTCTTCCCTCTTGTGCCCACTTTGCCCTTGGGCTGCAGAGGGATGATGAAATGCCGTCAGGTCTCTTCTCAAGCAGTCCTCCCCACTTCCTACACCAGCCTGATTAGGCACTCAAACCTTGTACAGTTCCTGAGATATTCACCCCACCTCCAGCCCATCCGGTCTAGAGCTGACACATTCTCAAAGCACCTCCAGCTACGATCGCTTCATCCTGGCTTAGAAAACAATTCAACCCTAGGCCAACACCTTTTTTAGCTACCTGGTAAGGTTTAGCTTTGGGCTGAAGACCCTTCCAGGGGCACTCTTGAGTGGTGTTGACTAACTCCCTCTCCAGCCTCTGCTGCAGCAGTTCGCATCCGGAAGTGATGTCCACCCTCCTCTAGCACTAGTTCTTTGGTGTGGTCCTGCGCCACCGTCACCCGCCCACCCCCAGACCCCGCGCGCTCTAGTGCAGTCTAGTGCAGCCACTGGACAGCGCCCCCCTCGGGCCCACCCCACATCCCTTGCTGTCCTTGGCCTGTTTTTACTGTCTCAGCCCGGAGCAATTTTCTGATGGAGACCCCACCCTCCTTACCGCCATTATACGACACAAATAACCAGCCAGGGAAACAAGAGCGAGCCACTGAAACCACAGTCAGTAGGAACCACATCGGCAGAGCATACACTTCCGGTATAGACCTAAGTCGTCAGTTTCTTGGACGGAAGTAAGGGCTGCTTCCTTCGTAAGCCCCGCCTCCAGAGTCAATGGAACTACACTTCCCAGAAAGCCTTGCGCTGGGGGCGGAGACTGAAGGGATGCGATGGCGGAGTCGCTGCCCCTGGAGGTGAGAGGAAAACTTCCTCCGGCCTAGCTCTGGACAGGCCCCGCCCTCGGGGTCCCGAGCTTTGGGAAGGGGCTGTCAGTTTGCCCAGCCACTCCCGCCTGGTGGAAGCGACCCGCCCGGCTGCAAGGTCTGGGTAACGGCCCGCTTTGGGGCCACTGCGAACCCTTAGCTTGGGGAACCATCCTGTTTTTCCCCGTCGGCCCCAGGAGATTGCTGCCCTGTCACTTCACAAGGACAGACCTCCTACCTACCCCCTTCCTTTGAGACGGCCGTCCTCCCCCTCTCAGATCTGGAAGATGTCCTTTCCATCCCATTGTCCCAGAAGGGTAACCGATCTTATCCCCATTGACCCTTTGGGACAGACGTTCCCTTGACAGCGGGGAACGGACTACGCCCTCCCCAACAGCTCTGGGAATGGTCTCTGAGGTCCTTCAGCGAAGACAGACTTGCTCTCCAGACCCTAGGCCCCTAGTGATGGCCACTCCTTTCACATCATGAGATGTTCGTTCCTTCTGCTTAGCTAGGGACAAGAATGCTCTGCTCTGGTGGGCCAGGAGATAACAGATTTTGTTCTCCGTGGTTTCTAGGAATTGCTTCTCCATCCCTTTTGTTCTGAAGGTTGTCAGCCCCCTCCCTCTGCCCATAATAAATATGACACTGTCCCATCAATTCTGAAATGCTCCCTCTTCTTAGCAAAAATAGGCCTGTTGCCACTTCACTGAGTCCCCTTCAATGGCATCCTTTTCCTCTTCGCCCCAGAGGATATGCATCCATCCCCACAGATCCCATGGATGACCAATCATATATATTGCTTTTAGCCCTTAGGAGGTGAATCATGGAATTTCTTCCACTACCTCCTCTAGTCCCTCTACAAAAGCCACCCTCTTCTCAGCTTAATGAATCATGCCCCTGTCCCCAGTGATGACAAGTTTGTTCCCATCTTCATTTGCTCTTGGATTAGCTAGCTACTCAGCCCAGAAGAAAGGATGGCCACGACCTTAGTTAAGGAAGGGTTCCCTGCCACCCCCCCTGAGAAGGAGGACTTGGTGAGTCTCTGTCCCCATCAATATTTTCTCCACTATGTCTTCCGTCTCTGACTGAGGCTGTACTGTCAGTCATTCTCCTCTTAGTAATAATGATCTGCTTTACCTCCCTACTCCCTCCCTGAGAAAACTTTTGGTGAAAATAGAGGTAGAGAACTATCCATCCTTAATTTAATCCAGTGAATTCTGACTGAGCACTTCCTATATATTCAGCAACTGAAAAGGGAAGAAGAGATCAGAATGGGCTGGTGAAGACAAATTTAAGGAAGGACGTCTTAGGAAAGAGGCCCAAATAAATGAAAATAGATGTATTGTGTTTGTAGAACAGTAGAGGAGATGGATTGAGGAAGCTGTGGGGCCAGCAGGCCCAATCAGGGATGGAGGCCTGGCAGCGCTGACCCAGGAGTGGAGATTTTGTCTGAAAAGTACTAGGGAACTCAAGGTTTTCACTGGGGTGTGCTGAAATTGAAAACAGGTTTTTTTTTTTAAGGAACATTAGGCTGCAACTGTAAAAAATGCAATACCAAGGAGAAACTTGGAGGCAAGGAGGTCAGGTGGGAGACTGTGGAAGGAATTGAGGTCTAGAGTAGTGAAGACCTGAACTACTAAAGGTAGAAATACTAACACCATTCCAACAACCATTTGTACATTGTCTAGCCTTCATAAAACTGGATTTAAAAAAATCTACATTTCACACATACAGGAACTGAGTTTAGGAAGGTCAAGTACCTTGCCTGAAGTCATGTAGATAAGATGTGGTGGACCTTGGATTTGAATGAGTCTAGATTAGCCTGGCCTTGTTTCATGCTTGTTTATGGAAGTAAGGGACAGAAAAATATAAGTCTGATGTATTACCGGGATCATCGGTTGGGGTATATTCTTGGCATTGAAGGGGGAAATTAGACTGGGGAGAAAGTATGAATTTTGGTTGAGATTAAAGTGATGGTGGGTTGAGAATTAGCTTGTAGATCAGTGGCAGAGCACTTGTGCAAGGGTCTGGATCACCATCCCCCAAACCCCCCGCCAAAAAAAAACGTGATGGCGAACAGTTTGAATAAAGAGCCCAGTGGACATTGACAATTCTGGGCTAGAACTTGGCAAATAGAACAATATGAAGCTATCACATTGTTGGTTATTCCTATTTTTATAAACAAGATCAAAAGACCTAGGTCTAAGCTCTGAGAGGCACAGAAAAATCCAGAAACAGGGCAATCTGAAGTGCTGAGTGAAGGCCTAGAAAATAGTGTTATAGGACTTAGAGGGAAGATTCTAGAAGAAAAGGCTAGTTAATATCAAATTATTCCTGGTCTCACAAATGACCCCTCTCTGAGTCCACTTTAGAGCCTCCAACCACAGCACTGCCAACCTCATAGAACAGGTGGAGAGGACCAGAGCCTCCCAAGCTGGGTGTTGCCGGGATGGTATCTTAACAGCCAGCCAAGAAGGCAAGTTGGCGGTGGAAACATGGGGAGAGAGTAGAGTCCCAGAGCTGGCCCTGTGAGGACAGGAGGAAGGAGTGGGACTTCACAGAATCAGAGGAGCACCTGTCATGCTGTGTTCTAGATCTATGCAAAACACTGCACTGTGTTACTTCTCATAACAGCCTATTTACATCTCACTACAATTGTCATTTTACAGATAAGGAAAACCAGGCTCAGAGAGGTCAGATGTCATAGTAGAGGTTTGCCCTAGGTTTGTCTTGCCCCAGTACCCCAGGGACTTTCTACAAAACTGAACAGGAAGTTTGATTCTTGGCTTTTTTTTTTCCTTGAGACAGGGTCTCCCTATGTAGTCCAGGCTGGTCTTGAACTTGCTGTGTAGCCCAGTTTGGCCTCACACTCGTGGTGATCCTCTTGCCTCAGCCTCCTGAGTGCTGAGATTACAGGTACATCAGTACACCCAGCTGAGGGAGTTTGATTCTTAACAGTTAGCACAAAGATGCACCCAGGCAGGGGTTCAGTAAAGTTTTATTCACAGTAAAGATGCTTATAGGCTAGAGAGAGAAGTGAGTACGTCCTGAAGCTTTGGAACCAAGATGAAGTAGAAGGCCTTTGATAGACCCATAGTGCTACTAGCTGGACCGGGTTCAGAAGGCTTCCCAGCTCTAACAGCCCCCAAATGCCCTGTCTTTTTCCTTCAGATGCTCACATATATTCTGAGCTTCCTGCCTCTGTCAGATCAGAAAGAGGCCTCCCTCGTGAGTCGGGCTTGGTACTGTGCAGCCCAGAATGCCCTTCGAGAGGTATGGTGCCCACCCACCTGGCCCTTCTCCCATCTCACTTCACCTTTCTTATGGCTTTGCTTATACATCACCCATCCATTCATCCATCTGTCCGTCCATTCATACATATTATACGTTATACATACTGTCTGTGGGTGCAGAGCTGGGGTATATAGATGAGTATGACATAGTTCCTTAAAGTGCTCATAGTCCAATAAAGGAGAAAGACTAGTAGTATGAGTGGTCACGATGCCATGCGCTCAGTGCTGTGACACTGGAATGAAAGGATGCAATAGGGACATGAAGGACATACAAAGGAAGTTGACCAGCAGAATCAGGGAAGGCGTCCTGGAGGAGCAAGACGACAATGAAGGTTGGTCCGCTAGGATGGATAACAGCACAGATGGAGGCACCAAGGTATGGAATAGTTCTGGAAACAACTCAAACTGAGACATCTGTGGGAAATGAGACTAGAACAGGGTCAGACTGCAAGCTAGAGCTGTGCGAGATGGCAGAGTTTGGACTTTCCCTGATCATGGTCACCTGTAAGGGATGATAGGAGAGGTGAGTGATGGTTGTGTGATTGGTGTCTTAGGACTCTGCCGCAGTGCAGAGTGGACTGGCGAGAAAAGCCAAGTCTGAGACGCTGTGGAGAAGCAGCCCA
>RJWT010051821.1:0-10652 GCA_004365215.1 Cuniculus paca
ATTCTCTAAACACTTGCCCTACAAAACTCACCATGACTTGAGGCTTGACTTTGGTAGCATTGTGTTTCATACTACTCACTGAACAGTTGAGACATAACCATGACACACATAAACTTTGTAACAGGGTCATGCTCTAAAAACAAAACTACCCAATCCCTAACCTCAAACAAGGCACACCAGAGGTATATTAGGTATTTGTTAATGAATGAATGATTGACTATAATCTCAAAATAAAGCCTACGTTTGAATGGCGTAACATGCATGGTTTATTTCAAGTAAGGGTATTAGACTACTTGAAGAACTACCACTTAATTACATAACACAAGAAATGGTTAATAAATCAGTAACCATGATTGACAAAAATGTTTTAACAAACTAACCTCAAGTAACCTTCTATTAAATGTCCATCTTTGCCAAGTATGGTGGCCCATGCCTGCAATCCCAGAACTCAAGAGGCTGAGGCTGGAAGAGCACCATGAGTTTAAGGCCAAACCAGACTACGTAGTGCATTCAAGGCCAGCCTGAACTACACAGTAAGACCCTGTCTCAAAAACAACAAAGAAAAAAAAGTTTGACTTTAAGTCTACTTATTTTTTTTAAACAATAAGTAGTATTCATACATAATTTTAAAGCTAAGCCAGCCATAGTAGCACATACCTGTGATACTAGCACTCAAATGGCTGAAGCAAGAGGATCACAAGTTGGAAGCTAGCCTGGGATACACAGCAAGTTCAAGGGAAGCTAGGCAGGAATAGTATATTTATTATTCAATAAATACAAATTATAGCTTACTTTTTAAGTTATCACTAAAATGAATATGCCAAAAAAGTCACCTCAAGTTCCTAAATGTGGAATGGAGAAAAAAAAAATTGATCCTGTAGATTTTAGGAAGCAAACAGATGGCTCTTGGGGAGAAAGCTGATTTTTGGAATCGAAGAAAGATAAGTGAAATTGACTCATAACTTTTAGTTTAGGAAATCAGTTACCTGGATTAATAGGTTAGTTATACAGAAATCCCAATTAGTCTTATTTAACTTACAAGGTTAAGCCTTCTTTTATTTCTACCTTCCAAAGAATGGATACACACTGACACTCTACACATGTAGTCTAGTATAAAAAATTTTAAAAGGAGGTACTTTTGGTTTTTCTGAAAAACTGTTGCCTCTAAACAGTTACCTTTCAATGGAAGACATGCAATTATCCCAAATCCTGGTGAATTCATTTAAATTATATATATACCACTAAGAAATTAACTGAAAAAAAAATGAGGCATACACAATATACAAGGTGTGAACAAAATAAATGGTGAATGTTACGGTAAAACACATTTTGTCATTAATCCCTCTTAAAATACTCCCCCTCACTTACTGCATCATTTCTGCCACTTTATGAAACAGATCTGAAAGTTCTCCTTCGTGTCTTTATAAAGTATGATAAAAAAAATACAGTGAATGCTGCTGCAGAATGCCATTCAACAGAAAGTCTGACATTATGGTGCACTCTCATCTATTTTATTCAAAAGATCTGGCACTGTGTGACTTCCGGCTCTTCACCAAAATCAAACTGAACATGAAAGATAAATATTTTGAACGGATTCAAGACCTAAAGCACTCAAGACATCAAGGCGGCCATGACAGTGCAACTAAAGCCTCAAAAGAGAACTTCCAGAAAGTGTCAAGAATGAGGGATAAGTATGTTCAAAGTGAGGGGAGTATTTTGAGAGGGATTGATGCCAATGTATCTTTTCTTGTAGTAAATTTTTTTCGATTTATATATTTTCTGTATTTTTTATCACATCTTATAGATAGGTGAGGTACATATATATTTCAGAGCAAAATGGAAAACTTTAAGGAGACCCAAGGCCAGGCCTATCACACATTGCATTGCCTACCTTTCCTTGTACTGAGTTAGCAACTGATAAAGTTTTTCTGTTTCTCCACTTTCATACAGGTAGTCTGCCTGCTCAAGGATCTCTTCAACTTCCAAAATTATAAAGGAAAAAAAAAAAGATATAAGTAGGTCTTCCCAGGTCAGAGGGCAATAATTTGAGGAAATATAAACACTTTTATACAAAAGCTAGCAAAATCAGACATAAAAACTACCTACAAGAAAAAAATAAAACATTCTGAGGAAGTTAGATGAAGTATGATAGAAATAAATATGAAACTATTATAATAAATGATTTACTGAAACCATGGAAAATAAAATTTGGATAACTTTCTCTGACACTAAAGTATAATATGTGCACTTTTTTAAAAAAGCAAATTCAGGGGCCGGGGATTTAGCTTAGTGGCATAAGCCCCTGCCTGGCAAGCATGAGGTCATGACTTCAATCCCCGGTACCAAAACAAAAAAAACAATTTCATGTGGAAGAATTTATGGCACATATATCTCCACAAACCATGGAAAAAGGAATGGGTAAACCTTATAAAAGCTGAAAAAGAAAGCTGATTCTCCCCTTGGGCCTCTGGAAAGTAACACAGTCCTTTCCAACACCTTGATTTTAGCCCAGTAAGAACCACTTTGGACTTCTGAACTACAGAAAGAGCAGATTTAAAAATCTGCATTAAATAACTGAGTTTGTTACGGCAGTGACAAAAAGAAAACTGAAAAAAACCTAATTTAACAGTATTAAATTCACTGATCTAGCATATTTGAAAGTGTACATAGTATGTATAAGTAACACTTACTTTTACTTTTATTCATTGATTATTCTTCAACTCTCTAAAATCTGATTATTACACTTAACAGGAATTCTACATTTCATCATCCATGTAATCCTGAAAATTCACAGAAATTTAGTGAATAAGCTAAATCTTTTTTGGGTGTATTCTACTATGACCTCTCAAATCACTTAGCTCCAGTTCCTTTATTATACAGTACATTAAATAAGATATATCCAGGCTTTAAAATAAATAGTATATACTATAGTATATTTATATATCACATAATTTAGAATTATTTTTGTGTGCACATTTATACTGCAGAGAAAGCTAGAACATTTTTGTGCAGCATGTAAGTAAACACAGGTATAAACTAGTCAGAATGAAAAGAATTAGCATATGCTTGATAAGAATAACAATTTCTATCTACCATAAATATAATCATGCATTCTTTTGGACGAAATGGTAACCTCAAAACAAGTACTGTTACATCAGAGGTACTAAAAATACCTTCTTGGTGCACAGCAGTTCTCAATTATGTTTAAAAGAAAAAGAAAAAACAAAATTGTGATGGAAAAATGAAATAGGAAACTTAATGATTTTTAGATAATGTCCTCAAATTATTCTTCTGTAAGAACTTTAAAACAACATCTTTTCAAAAGCAAACATTTTCCCCAATTACCTTTGCCTTTATGATTAAAAAATGCAAAGGGTTAATCCATAAATTAAAATTTTAAATGAAATTTTGGCTCTTTCTATAGACATTTAGTTTAAGCAAATTTAATTTTTAAAAATTTGGTAAATCTTAATATGTTTATTTATTATTATGCCAAATAAGTATGATGGAATTTTTCTACTTTTAAACAAGTTATGTGATATTTGATAATGAACTACATTCTGTCTGTAAATAAAATACTTCTATTCAAAGTAGTAAGGCCTTTTTCTTTTCTTTTCTTTTTTTTTTTTTTTGGTGCCAGGGATCGAACTCACGACCTTGCACTTGCCAGGCAGGCGCTTATGCCACTGAGCTAAATCCCCAGCCCTAGGCCTTTTCTTAACTATATCAAAAAAGTATATCACCTTGGCAATTGAGAAGCACATAAAACAATCACTAGAAAGCGGAGCTTGGCAAACTTTTGCAGTAAAGGTCAAAGAGTTCATGCTTTGTGGGTAACACAGTCTCTGTGATTATTCTTTCCCAGTACCCTCCCAAGACATTAAATATGCAAAAAAAATTAGTTCAAGGGTTGAACAAATAATTTAAAGCATTAATACAGAACCAGAGAAGGAGGTCTGGCTTTTAGAAAAAAATTAAATATACATATATGCTGGCAAGTAAAGAGCAGAAAATAACTTGCACTATTAAAATGCCAATTTCATTATCTATTCAAAAATATAAATAACTAAGTCTTCCAGATATTTACCTTACACTTACCTTTAGCTGTGGCATGAACTACAGCAGCCTGAGAAATGACTTGATAAGTTTCAAAACCCAAATAAGACAAAGCTGAGAATAAAAGGCCTTGTTTGAAAGTTCCTAGGTTTCCTATCACCTATGGAAAATAATATGGTCAGTTATCAAAGTTGGAAAATTTGAAGCAATTACTATTCCAAGCAAAAATTATACCACTTTCTCTCACTTTCAAAGATTAATTATAAAAATACTGGAAATTCTAAAATTACTCTGTCAAATTCATTAGTAAAATTATTTCAAACCTTATGGGGAGACTATCTCAGAAAAACATACCACATAGAAGTGGTAGTTTGTTTAAAATACCAGTCCTTGTCTAGGGATGTACTGTATTGGTAGAGCACTTGCCTACCATGTATCATGTACAATTCCCAGCACTGCAACAGTAAGTAAAATCAGTCATGCTAGTAATGCTAGATTGGAAGATCTAAAATTTATTTGCAGAGAGATGGATATGATACACTATAAGAAATAAAATATGAGAAACCAACACATGATAAATATAAATCTTCTCTGTAGACAAGACACAGGAAGTACTTTATCAAATACAATTATTACTTAAACATAAAACATGTTCACGACTGTAAGTGACGACAATTTCAAAGACATCCACAGACTTGTTTTTAAATAAACAAATGGGAATGAAGAGCATGTTCAGATTTGGAAATTAATTTTTCATAATCATGGCCAGACTCTTGTCTTGAAACCAAAGACAAGAGGAATATGTATCACTCCAACAGCACTTCTTCCCTTTTCCCCCACAACTTTTCTCAACATAGTATGTATTCCCTTTTTATTTACTCTCATCACATAAAAAAAAAAATCAAGCTATGCTATCTTTGAAAGACAAGCTGCATTTCCTTCTTAAAAACAAAAAGCTTCCTCTTGGTTTCACATGTCCCTTAATCTTAATTTCTTAATTTTCAGCAAACCTCTTTTTAAAAGTTTTCTGGGGCCAGGGATTTAGCTAAGTGGTGTAAGCACCTGCCTGCCAAGCACGAGGTTGTGAGTTTGATCCCCGGTGCCGCAAAAAAAAAGTTTTCTGTAGTGCTTCCACCTCCTCTTTTCTTCCCATTCTCTCTGGAACCCACACAAGTAACACTCTGAGCCTCACAATTTCAGTGATGCCATTCTAGTTAGTGACACCAAGGATGCTGCTACAAGTTGACTATCCAAAATGCTTTGGACTAGAAGGGTTTCAGATGTTTGTGGAATATTTGCACAAACAAAATGAGATAGCTTGTGGGTGGGACCAAAGGCTGAACATGAAATACATTTGTTTCATATTCACTTTACATATATATAGCCTGCCAGTAATTTTACACAATATTTTAGTGTACCTGTGTTTTGACTGTGAACTGTCACATAAAGTCAGGTACAGAATTTTACACTTACAGCACTCAGTAAATTTCAGATTTTAAGGTATTCTGGATTTAAAATTTTCAGATTAAAGATACTCAATGCCCAGCCTGTATTCCTATGGTCAATTTTGAGTTCTCATCTTATTTGACCTACCAACAGCATCTGACAGCTGATCACATCTTCCTTAAAAATCATAAGTGGATATTAAATTTTTAAAAACAGCTTTATTAAGATAGTAAATTGCATATGAAAGGTATCCAGTTTAAGATGTATATAAATGCGGAAAACTATTAACATCACTGTTATAGTCAGGGGTCGCAGGGAGAAAGATTACAATCAGGACACAGTATTTATAATATTATTTATGATGGTTACCCAGTGTTAAACCCAAAAAGTGCAAGAAATCTGTCCACAACACCAAAGTCTGTGCTGGGAAGGCCCAAAGGCCAATGGTAGAAGCTAGAAAGTCTATGCCAGTGGAATAAAGGATCTGTGCTAGTAGGTTGAGGGTTCTATAGTGGAGCCGAAAAGTGACGCTCAAATAAGGACCAGGGCTCCCTGAAAAGTACCACAGCCATCCTCAGCGACAATGAGGTCCCGCGCTCCTCCGACGATGAGAAGAACAGTCAAGTACATGCCAGGAAGCCAGCATGACAACTTCTCCTGGAGATTAAACAGCAACCATCCTCCCCTCCAGAGCCAGGAAACAATGCTCAACATAAGGACCAGAGCTACCCAAAGTGAACTGTAGCCACTCTCAGTGACAAGGTCCTGAGCTCCTCCGATGATAATGGCCAAATTCATATCAGGGAAGCCAGCATGACAAGTTCCTCCAGGAGAAGCAATGACTCCAAACAGCAGCACTTAGGAGAGCCCACAAGGCCAGTGCTCTTCCTCTCCTCTGTTTATGCTGGCAACTTTCCTCAGGTGGGTCATCTACACTCAGCACCATGCTGATTTAATTCAGCTAGTGTTAAGTTGACCACCAGTTTTCAATCCATGACAATCACAATGAAAATAAATATATATCCATCAACCCCAAAAGTTTTCTGTCAGTGTTTCGGTGTAATTGGCATGGCAAAATTAAACTTTGAAAGTTTGATTTTCTTCTCTAGAGATAAGTGGTTTCTCCAACTTCCTTCTGCCAAGAGCAAAACCAACACTCTCCTCTCCTAAACCCAAACACAATGACAGGATGTGCAAATGCTGGCTACAGGAAGTCAGGGACTACTTCCTTTCCACAGGAAAGGGAAATATCACGTTGAAGATGCTGGAAATCAATAAAACAAGCCTGGGGAGGTGTACTGTCTCTTTCTATTCCTGTCTTACACAAAACACCTGCACATCTGTGCAGGGTAAGATAGTGATATGTGGCAAATGAAGCCCCTTATCTCCTCAGAGCTAGCTTTTAATAAATTCTTTTTCCTTTTCACCAAAATAAATGGCTTTCTTTGAAGGTCACTGGCACCGAGAGGAGCTTTAAGTCAGTAACACCAACACTTAACTATATTCTGTTATTCCTAAAACCCTTCAGTTCACTTTTGAAATAACAACTCTCCTGGATTTCCTCTGGCCTCAATGACTGCCCCTTCTCTTTTCTTAGCTCCTCATCTCCAATATCTCAAGGTCTACATGCATGCTGAGTTTGGTCCTCTTCTTTTCTATTTATGATCTCATTCCATTCCTGGTCTTAGATACTAACAAGCCGAAAATGCACTATCTTTGCCTGGATCTCTCCTCTAAACTTCAGAATTATATATTCAACATCTAACTACATGAATTTTATTTGGCATCTCAAAAGAACTGGTCCAGCCAGGCATGGTGGTGCACGCCTGTAACCCCAGCACTCTGGAGACTGAGGGAAGAGGATCATTGAGAGTTCGAGACCAGCCCGGGTTACAAAGTGAGTTCAAGGCCAGCCCCAACTGCACAGTAAGACTCTGTCTCAAAAAGACAAAAAAACACAAACTGGTCCTGCTGGGCGTGGTGGCTCATGCCTGTAAGTCCAACATTCTGGACGCTGAGGCAGTTGGACTGATACAAGTTTGAGGCCAGTCTGGGTATAGATTGTGTTCAAAGCCAATCTGTACAAGGAGTCCTTATCTTGAAAAAGTACGAAAAGATTCAGGACTCTGTGACACCTCCAAGATACTAATAATTTGTACAAATGTCTCAAGTACCTAGCATATATGCTGGATTTATCATGTCACTTGCAAGGAGAATACAACAGAAGTGATGTGAATTTCAAGATTCTTTAATAAAACAAAAACACTTTGACCCTTATCCTCTTTTCTCTTTGACCACTTGCCTGTCCGAGGAGAAGCCAGAGGCTATTTCTTGCTGTCACCAGCAACCAGTGGAGAAAGTCTGCCTACAACCACGTGAGGGATTCTTTCAACCTTCAAAGACCTAAGCAGCTGACAGCATGACTTAACCTCCCAAGGGATATTCACCTAGAGGAACCAAGCTAAATCATACCTGGATTCCTGACCAACAGAAACCACGAGGTAATAAATGTCTGTCTTTTTAAAGATTTAAACATGGTTGTATGATCTGGAATGTGTAGTTCTTGGAGTGAACAAGACGTTTGAGTCCTATTTCAGACCTTATGTAGGTAAAAACATTTGCAGTAATATAAAGTACCTACTATGTGGATTCCATGAAAAACTTTTATGGGCAATAAAGGAAAGTACTGATGGTTAAAAAAGTATTTTAGGGTTTAAAATAATAAAACAATTCAAATGAAATACTGCATATGCAGCAATGCCATTCCTAACCCCCCCCATCCCCTTTTCAGAATTAAACAGTGGGCCACGACCAGTCTAACAGAAATGTCAGATCTGAGACTACAATCCAACATCCTGACAATCTTCCTGAACACTATGAGCCAAAACAAGCAACTGAATAATTACAAAAGCAAAAACCCTCAACGAGCACAAAAATCTGTGAGTCACAGAAATTTTCGGTCACACCACTAATTTTGAAGGCTACAAGACTAAAGTAACAGCCGCAAGAGCTGTCACCGTATCTGACATGGCTGAAAGTGACATTTCATAGCGGTCAAAGTTCCTTCTCCGTACTCTCACGCAGCAAGGGCAGGTAGGAGGCGGCTCCCCGGGAGACGACCCACTCCTTCCCTAACCCAACCCCACCTCCGTCGAGTCCCTGCGAGCGAGCGGCAGGGTTCACACCCCCATTCACAGGTGGCACGGGGCCACCAAATCCACGGGGGCCGAACCACTCTCCGCGGCGGAGGCGGAGGCAGGTCCGCAGGTTACCTGTGTGGAGCGGTACTGCCCGAGGCCGCGCCGCCCGTGGCTGGCCGGAGTCCTCGCGGGGAACCGAGGCCCCGGAGCCCCACGTCCCAAGCAAAGAAAGCGCCACAATCGCGAGGCCAGCGCCATGACCTATTCTCGCAGACCTGATTCTTCAAGCCGTCCGGACGCTACGAAGCGGGGAGGAGTGAAAAAAGGCGTCACTCTTCCCAAGAGAGCCGCCTCCTCAGGTTCCTGCCCAGCGCCTCTTCCGTCACACGACTTCCCCCACAACTTCCGGGGCGGGAAATGCCCGGATGGGGAGGGACTTCGTGGACCCTCTGCGCCTGCGCGCGCGTTCCAGGTACAGTGTGCCAGAGTCCTGTGCTGTACTCTGCTTTTAGTCCCACTTCGCTGGGTTTGTTTCATTGGCTAGAGAATGGGTTACTAGAAGGGAACTAAAAGCTCTGGAAAGAACATACATTATGCGTGTAAGAAAGATAAAGTGATTTGTTATCTGTAATTTTTGTGCGTCTTCTAAAATAGGGTGAAGCTTGGCCCTAGAAGGGAGTCCTTTTTTGTAAATAAATGCTTAGAAAAATTAAATTGCCTCACATAGGAGAAAGGAAGAGATTGAGAAACCGGAGATTCAACAGGGTAAGAAACCAGAAAAGAGGAACAATATAGGCAAAATACTAGCTGGTTTTAGTTAAAAAGACTAGGGAGAAGAGGAAACCTACCAAGGGGCTTTTCTGGGCTAGGGGTACTGCTGGGTTGGTAGAATGCTTCCCTGGCATGTGCAGGATCAGGGCTCAATCCCTCTTATGGCCAAGAAAAAAGATACAGATGGCTCAGTTGTATAATTTGGGATGTGTAGTTCTTGGAGTGAATGACAAGACTTTTGAGTCCTATCTCAGAACTTACGTAGATGAAAACATGCAACAAAATGAAGTACCTACTATATTCCTACTTTCCTGGGCAATAAAGAAAAGTAGTGATGATTAAAAAATTACGTTGCATTATATGCACTACTTTTATTGCTATAGAGAGAGTTAATACACTTTAATTTCATTTTATTTTCCATTTGTCTTCGTAACTACTTTGTGAAGTAACTTATGTCCCAAGTTTACCAATGAGAAAGATTTGGTAACTAAACGAAGGACACACAGTAAATTTTTCTTGGAAGACTGGAAAGCATACCTTGTGGTTCCAAATACAGTGTTCTTTCTACTTGTGTTAGCTGCTTCCCTCTCATCAATGATATCCCTGTGTTGTTTTGTTTTGTTTTTCCAGTACTGGGTATTAAACCCAGGGCCTTTACACTAAGCTACAACCCTCACCCTTTTTTATCTAATTTTAATTGTTTTAATTTTTCAAACAGGGTCTTGTTAAATTGCCCAGGCAGAACTGCAGCTTTTATACTCCTGCCTCAGCCTCTCAAGTGCTGGAATTACAGGTGTGTGACACTGCATCTGGTTGTTTTGTTTCTGAAGTACAGTTTTTAAAATGTATAGATCTCTTTTCCAACTTCTTCTGAACCTTAGCGTTTTTCCTTCACTCATTCTAGGGAATTTTTAATTAAGATTTTCATTTAAAAACTTTTAAATCCTTAAAAAGCTTATAAGAACTCCCATAAACTTTTCATTTAGATTTAGCCTTTGTTAATTTTCTTGTTTGTTTTACCCTTCTTTTTTTTTTTTTTTTTTGACAGGGTCTCTATGCAGTTCAGGCTGGCCTTGGGCTCACTTTGTAGCCCAAGCTGGTCTTGAACTTGCAACAATCCTCCTGCCTACGCCTCCCCAGTGCTGGGATTACAGGCATGCGCCACCAGGCCCGGCTTGTTTTATCCTTTTTATGCATGTTTCATATGCTGTGCATATTATGTTCCTTTTTTTTTTTTTT
>RJWT010051822.1:0-10643 GCA_004365215.1 Cuniculus paca
TTTTGAGTCTCTTGTAACCCATAGATTCTCTTTTTTTCATTACAGCTTTTTATTGAAGTTGAATTTTGCTGATTGCATCCTTGCAATGTGTGTTTCTTTATTTCTTGTATTTTCTATACTTTGGTAGTTTGATTCAGAGTTTTTCTTTTGTCTAGATATTGAACCCAAGGCTGCCTGAATATAAGTATGTATTCTACCATTGAGCGCTCCTCTGGCACAGGTTCTTTGTGTGTGTAAGTTTATGATTAGTTTCATCTGGAGGTGTATAATAACTGATTTCTGTCTTTCTGTGACACTAGCAACTATTCTTTCTTTTGTCTTTTTGAGACAGGGTTTCATTATTCAGTCCAGGCTGGCCTTGAACTCACTATGTAGCCCAAGCTGGCCTGAAACTCACAGTCATCCTCCTGCTCTAACCTCCTGAGTGCTAGAACTACAGACATGTGCCACCATGCCTAGCCCTAGCAACTATTTGTGATTATTATCTTGACTGATTGATTCATGAGGATTGTAAGTTGCTTATATCCTAATTCTGTCATTTTCTTTTTTCAGTTATTTGCTGGGCTACATACTTCTCTTCAATTATTTGGTTGCCTTGAAATGCAGATTGTCTAGGAAGAGTGCGAAAAACATCTGATTGTTTCCCTTGATTTACCCTTTTTCAAAATCCCGAATTGGTTTCCTGGCATTCTCATGGTCATGGGTGAGGCTGGGTTTTTTTTTTTTTTTTTCATTTTTCTCCTCCTCTTCTTTTCTCCTCTTCTTCCTCATCCTTTTCTTTTCCTCCTGTACTACTTCCTCTTCCTCCTCATTCTACCATTCTGAACTCCTTTATTTTAGAATATATTATGTATTTCAGTCCATTGTAGTTGTCTTTTGATGCTCAAATTGCCCCATTTTGGGAAAGAGAAGATTTATTCAGGTTGGCTTCTGTGTTCTTCTGACATGCCTCTAGCAATTTAATTGATTTCCTTGCTTTCTTATATATGTCGTTTCAGGTTTATCCTTTTTCCTGTTTCAGACTTGAAGTTAGAACATACTGTTTTTTAGAAAGAAAACTAAGGAGAAGTAAATGGCCAATAAACTTATTAAAATAATTAATTTCACTGGTCATTGAAGAAATGAAATTAAAAGGAAAAGTAAGATACTATTTGTTATGGACTAAATGTGTCCCTACCCACTGCCCTTTTTTTTCATAGCACTGGAGGTTGAACTCGGGACCTTGGCACTGAACTGTATCCCTACCCTTTGTTTTTCATTTTGAGACAGGATCTCACTAAGTCACTAAGTTACCCAGACCGGGTGGTCCTTTTTCCTTCGCCTCCCAGAGTGCTGACATTATGAGCTTATATGACCATGCCCAGCCCCTACTTTCAAATTCTTATGTTAAAGTCCCTGCCCCCAGTGAGATTGTATTTGGAGATGGGGCCTTTAGGAGATAATTAGGGTTCGCTGAGGTCATGGGGGTGGGTAGGTCCTTCATGATGGGATTAGTGCCCTCAGAAGAATCTTGGCACCAGACTGTTTAGGCTCTTACCTCTTTACCAGCACAAAGAGGAAGTTATTTGAGCATACCTTGAAATCACAGGTGCCAACAAGCCAAGAGAAAAAGCCTCAGATTGAAAGCGACCTTGCCAGCACCTTGATCTTGGTTTTTTTGTTCTCCACAACTGTTGATAGTAAATTTCTGCTCTTTTAGCAACCCAGTCTGTGGTACAGTTGACTCTCTGTGTTGGCAGGTTCCATATCCAGAGATTTTGCCAACCACATACTGAAGATATTTGGGGGAAAAATTGCATCAGTATCAAATGGGTATAGACGTTTTTTTCCCCATGTCATTATTCCCTATACAGTATAACAACTATTTACATAGCATTTTAAATTGTTTCAGATGTTGAAAGTAATCTAGAGATAATTTTATTTGGTCATATGCAAATAATATGCTATTTTATTTAAGGAACTTGAACATCTTCAGAGTTTGGTATCTATAGGGTACTAGAACCATCTCACCATTCCTACTCATGGATACTGAGGAAGCATTTGTGTTATAGCAGCTTGTGCAGACTGAGACATTTTCAATTATTGTGTTGGCAATTTAGACTTTAATGAATATGAATCACTTTAGTGGTATTATGGTGACTGCTATTATTCCTCTGTTTGGTAATCTTAAGCAAAAGAAACAATAGGAAAAGTTAGCAATGATATACGTGCATAGTAAAGAACTAGAAATAATATTAAATAATGAATTGATTGGATTATGGCACATTCATTGCATCCAAACATTGAAAATAATGATATGCATCTATACTAACTAGTCTGGAAAGATGCCCATGATATATTATTGAATTGAAAAAGGCAGGGTACAGAACTGTATTAATAGCACTTAGCTATAGACAGAAAATGCTGAACAACCAGACTTTGGAGGCTAAGCTAGGAGGATAGACTTCAGGAACTGACTCATGGATAGGCAGTTTAGATTACCATGTCTCAAAGACTGTACTAACTGATTTCATTCTCCTGTCATCTGATTCGGATTTCCTGGAGGGAGTATATGAGTGACCTAGTTTGGGTACTGTGTCTAATCATTGGTTGTCTGGGCTGTGTGTGTGTGTGTGTGTGTCTGTCTGTCTCTGTCTCTGTCTGACTGTGTCTGTGTGTCTGTGTTTGCACATGTGTGCTGTGCAAACATTTTCACAAAGACCTTACAGCATTAGGGAGGGAGGAGTCACAATGAGAGTTGAGGTGTTTTTTTTTTTTTTAAATTTTAAAACAGTCTCTTCTATGTAATTTAGGCTGGCCTTAATCTCATTATGTAGCCCAGACTGGCCTTGAATTTGTAATCATCTTGTCTTATCTTGCTAGGATTATAGGCATGTGCCACCATGCCTGGCTCAGAGAGTTTGAGGTACTTTTACCTAAAGAAAGAGGTAGACATTCCGGGAGGACAAGGAAATCTGATACCTATTTAGGTATCTGATATCTATTTAGTAAAAATTAAAGCGTCGTTTGCTCAGAAATGCTGAGTTAATTACATCTCTAAAAGTTATTGCCAACAGGTAAATTTATGCTTTCTTTTCCCTTTAAGCATCTGTTCAACATGTTAGGATTTATTCCAGTGTATAAACTCTGGTTTGTTGCTCTCTTAGAAGATAATTGGTCAAAATTAAGCTTTTGATTATTTGTAGGTTTGAAAAATTACATTGTTTTCCCTCTTCAAATGTGTTTTTCCGATGTCAGTAAATAAGAATAGCAGTCTTTGTGCTTAGGTGGTGTAAAGGTTACTCACCCTTGAGAGAAAAGAATATTTTGAGATTAGAATTAAAACAATATTCATGGAAAGCCTTTAGCAGTAATTGTACAGTATATTGTAGAGTGTAGAGAATTCTGTAAGTATATAGAAGGGCTGTGCAGATAATACAATTATTTGAACATCTTTTTCACTGTTACTTTTAATCAAAAGCACAAGTAGAACCAAAATGGATGTGAAAGGCTTTGAAAAATATAACACAGTACAGTGTAAGGTATGGTCACACTTAAAAAAATTAAATATTCAGCTGGGTGTGGTGGTATACATTTATAATCCTAGCTTGGGAGACTGAGAAAGGAGGATCACAAGTTTCAGGTCAGTCTAGACTAGTTCAAGGCCAGTATAGACTGTAGCAAGATTCTGTCTTCTTTTGGTAATCTTAGTACTTGGGCGTCTTTTCCCAGATTGAAATGGGTGTATTAGAGCCACTTGTGTTGAAAATTTTGCAATTTCAGATCTATTAATGTCTGGTTAAGTTAAAGAATTTGGCCCTGTCAGTGAATTTTTGTTTCATTTTGAGACAGTCTGCTGCTAAGTTACCCATACTGAACTTGAAATTGCAATCTTCCTGACTCAGCCATCCACAGTGCTAGAATTATAGGTGTGCATCTCCATGTGCAGCTTCTGTAAATAATTTTTATGGAGTGTCAACCTGTGTTTCTATGTCTCAGCTATTGCTCTGGCTAGTAGTTTCAAAAGATGATTTTGAATTAGCTTTAAAAACTGTTGCATAGTATTTTCAAATTCTACTCAAAAGTTGTATAGACAGATCTTTCTGGGTTCAGAATTTTTGTATTCTGTTAGATTTCTTTTTTCTATTTTTTCCCCAACAACTAAAGGAAGATTAAACTTTTGAGGCAGTTACTCCTCTAACTTTTGTTTGATTTTTCAATCCTACTTAGGGAAATCAAAAGAGTGTTGTACAGAAAATGCTTTTAGGGCCATGTTGCTCTCCACTATCATTGACTATTAATAGTATATTTTACCTCCTTTTGGAAATGCACTACTCTCTCTGTGAATGGTGGTAAAATAATAGTGTTATAAGTCCTTAGGTGACCAGCAGGCTGAGCTGTTAGTGCTGGAATAATTTTAGTATTCATGAAAAGTTGATTAGCAATGATGTTACCATATACCAAGGATATACAGGGTTACCTTCACACAAAATCAGTTTCTTGAACTACAAACGGTCCTCTTAATCACAATAGCAGATGAACAAATGCAGCCACAGTGGTTAGAATATCAGTGACTGTCTCATAAGAAGTTAGGCTTATGCTGTGTGCACTTAGAACCTTGATCAGCCAACGCTGATAATTTAGGTGGCCAGACTCTGTTTAGAATTATTAAATTGGGTGTGGTGGCACACAGCTGTAATCCTAGCACTGGGGAGGCTGAGGCAGGAGGATTGTTGTGAGTTTGAGACCAGCCTGAGTTACAAAGTGAGCTCAAGGCCAACCTGAACTGCATAAAAAAACCCTGTCTCAAAAAGACCAAAAAAAAAAAAAAAAAGACCAAAAAAACAACAACAAAAGAATTGTTAGTAGAAAGTTTAACTATGTATTCATATTTGTTAAATTGTTTAAGAATGTCTTCAAAAAGTAATGTTTATATTTAATGTATTTGGAAGAAGATAGTTAAAGGAGATTTGATTTTAGGGAGAGCCAGGTTAATGAATGTGATTAACACTCAGGCCACACTTTACAGCCCTTACAAATAGTTTGAACCTTTTGCGTTTTTGTTCTTGTCATCTTTCTCCATGAAATGAGAAGCTCTGTCTGTGTTTCATATATAGAAATGTAATGAAATAAATACTATAATACTTTAATACCTGGAATAAAAACAACTCTTAATGAAAGATGAAAAGCTCAACAGTTTATCTTATTCTATTAGTAATTTTTAATACTGTGGACAGAAGCGAGAGTGAAAATGATACACATATTGTTTTGTCTCCTTGCCCAATTTAGATTCTGAGGGACTTGGGAATAAAGTAATGTAGGATTGGGGTGCTGCCGAGAGTGTATCCATTATAGTTTACTAGAGCATCAGTTTCCAACCTTTTTGGATTTATTGTATTCCTTTTTTTATTTTTTAATCACCTTCCTCCTCATGAATCTAGAGGTTGTAACAGTCAGATCTCTTGTCACTAGTGGAGAGCAATGTGCTGATATGTGAAGTCCAGAAATTATCACTATAGTTCATTTATTTAGCTACATCAACTTTAGTTTTAACTAATGACTACCAGAACTTTTCTGGACCATTAATAAGCTGCACAACTACTGTGCCATATGGAATATATTTAAAAATTTTGATCAATTAAAATGTTTTGAAAAATTTTGTGATACAATATAAAAAGGTAGTCAATCATAGTGAATGTGATTTGTATCTTACTTTCTTGTTACTGGGACATAATACCGGATACCCACAATTTAAAGAGGAAAGTATTTTTGTAGAGGTTTCAGTCCATAGTCTGCTAGCTCCAAAACAGGGTGGTATAGCCAAGGGACATGACAGAAGAGGCTTGCTCATGGCATGGCAGACAGGAATCAGCAAGGGATCAAGGCAGGAGGAAGGACGTATGACCTTCCTGGCCACACTCCTAGTGATCCACCTCTTCCCACCAGCTTCACCTCCCAACACCCAGATAATCCAGTGATAAGTATCACATATCCATGATCCAGTTACCTCCCAAAAGCCCCACCTATGGGTGCCTGAGTCTTTGAGAGGACATCTGGATATAAACTATAACATATGTGCATTTTTGTGCAAAAAATGTGAAAGAGAAATACATTCATTGTAGATCTCTCCTAGTCTTAACAATGTTTTTCTTTACAGAAGTATATATAGAAGTGATGATACTTATGAGATGCTTCAAAATCAACTTTGTATAAATTTAGTGTAAAAAGTTTGTTGTAAAATTTAATGGTCTCAAGGTTGATCACATCATTCAGAAATAGCATGACTGTTCTTAATTTTGAGAGCTTAGAATTTCATGGTTTTTTTTTTTCCTTTTCTTGGCTTTCTGTGTTTTGCAAATAACTGTGGTCTCCTTGGCTGACTGATGATTTTATAAATGTAATCTTCTTGGCTGTTCTTTACCCTTGTCTAGAGGAAGTTCTTCTCCATGTGATACAGAAAGATGGCATGTGCTTGACTTTGGGAGTTGATGCCTTTCTCTGGAGTATACGAGACAGCCAAGATTTGTGGGAATAGGGCAAGAACTGTCAGGTAAATTATAACAATAATCTCTGGAGGTCAATTTAAGCCAATTACTTCAACCTTTTAATTTTAGTCAGTTATTATCAAACCTTTTACTAGATTGTTAATGACTAGCAAAATTGATTTGAGTTGGACCTCCTCTGGTGCTAATGAGCAGTGAAGTGGACCCCAAGGTGAGATGTCTGAAGAAGGAGCCGTGCTGCATAGTGTGGACTCATTCACAAATTAGAGCATGAATGAGCTCCTAGAAGCTAAGATTTAGTTCAGAGTCTTTCTCTTCATTTTGTGTCTTCCTGGTGTTAAGTACTGTGTGTTACCACTTAAAGTTATTTAAGAAACAAACTGTCTTGTAGCATAAGCGTATCTAACTTTATTGGAAGAAGATAATCAGCTGGGAGGCAAACGTTTAGTTAGTCCTTCCCTCCCCTCAACTAGTGAAGACTGAAACCAGGGCCTTCACACTGAGCTACATCTGCAGCCCTTTTTATTTTTGAGACAAAGTCTCACTGAGTCCTGTTTCCCTGGCTGGGTTTAAATCCTTCTGCCACAGTCTCCCAGATTACAGGTGTGCACCTGGCTAGCTACAGAGTTTGTAATTCAGTGATTTAATCGTGATCACACTTTGTTCTGTGTGAAAAATACTTTGTGTTTTGGCCTCTGTGTTACTTGGTGTGTGGAACTTCAATGTCACCTGGCATGTACAGCCTTAATTCTTACTGTGATAGTATGACTATTAGTCTTAATATGATTCTTATTCCAACTTAATATAAACTGTAGGTATATGGGAACATTTTAAAGTATATTCTCTCTTTTAATTCTCTGGTTCTTTTAGAAATTTAAAGCAGAAAAATAAGCTGGGCATGGTGGTGTATGCTCGTAATCTCACCTTTTCAAGAGGCTGAAGCAGAGGAACACAAGGGCTAAGGACAGTGTGGTCCACGTAGCAAGACCCTTTGTCATAATAAAGGGCTGGGATGTAGCTTAGTGGTAGAGTGTTTGCCTAGCATATGTGAGGCCCTGGGTTCAATCTCCAGTACTACAAAGCAAACTCTTCTCCACCCCCAAGATAACAATCAAAAAACAGTACTAAGATAGATTGACTCTAAACTGTGAACTGTGCTGAAGATAACTGTTTTATTCCAAAATATGCCTTTTTGAATATGTGAATTTTTAGAATCCAGGTACATGTGGCTGCAGATAGGAGTTGACTCCACTTCTGTGTTACGTGCTTTTTTGCTTCTCTCTTCTCAGGTTGATTGGCTGGTGCTGAAATTTGAGTCTAGTTTTGACAGTGCAGTATTTTTCTTCAGGATTCCCTATTCTGGTTTGACCTGATTACTTTTGCAGGCTTGGAATAGCTAAGCTTGATGTATGAGGTTCAAAGGGGAAAAGTTTTAGATTCTAGAAGAAGAGTGGTTAGAAGTTGTCAAACAAATTAAACACAAGGTAGAATTCGACTGGAGAAATTGCACTGAAGTTCTGCTTTCTCTAGCAGAATGCCAAGCGGTGGGGAATCTGAGACATTGGATGTAACGGAAAGAAATACAGTTAGATAAGATTCTGAATATGAGTTTGGACATGTCATATATTTGAAATATGTGAAAACAGTTATAGCAGATAGAATAGTTAGACACGTGGCTTTTAAAAAATTTACTATGTTACAGAATTTATTATGTCTAATACATACTTTCCAGTCTGTTTGTTGGTTTTCCATGTTCATGATATATTTCACTGTGTCAAAGTTTAAATTTTCTTATGTAGTTAAACTTGTCAGTGTTTCCCCCCATAGTTTTACTTCCATGGGATTTCAGAAAGGATTTGCCCATGGGATGTTAGAAATGGCTTCCTTGAGTAAATGCAGAGGCCTTGGTGGGAGTGATCCCTTTTCATGCTGGGCTTCATAGGCCATTTTTAAAGGTTTTGGTTTTTATTGTAAAATCATAACTTCTCAAGGGTTTGAATACTGGGGTATGGCATGAATACAGTGAGTTATACAGTATTAACTGAAGCTGGTCTTGCTAAAGAAAACTTAACATTCTAGAGTCTAGTTTGATTTGTTGAGCCAGCAAGGAAGCAGTTGGTGAGTAAGGACCTGGTGATTAACAGCTGTGTCCAAAGAGCACAGAACATCTTTGCTTGGCATCTTATGAAACATTTTTTCCTCCTTTTTGCTAATGTGTGAGTGTGTGTGTGTAGGAGGCAATGTTCATATTTTCTACCTTAGTAATTTATGAATAGTCTATCATTCGCTTGCTTTTTGATCATTTAGGTTAAAGAATTGTATGCAACAAAGTAATCTGTTAAAGTTATAAAAGCAAGATATATGGTTTCATTGTATATAAAAATTTAAGAATATGTTAATGTACCTGAAATTGAGCTTGTAGCATCTCCAGAGGTTTCCACCACGCTTGATGTAAGAGCTACTATGATTTTTATACATATGGATATATTAGCAAAACTGGATTCCTTCCCAGTATAAAGCAGGAACCTGTCTGAACCATATAGTGGAACTGCAACAAAAAGCTACAGTTTTCCTATAATTAGTATTAAGGGCGATGTGGTTCTTCCCTATATTTATTAATTGGTGGAGTTAAGACTCATCACTCCCCCTATCCCCTGGACTCATGCTTAAGGTTGGTGATCAGTGGACATCTAGGCAGGATTTTAGTTGTATTTGGGAGCCTTCTGTGTAAAGGTGGAAGGGATTGGTGTTTCAGATGGTGACAGGTGAGCCTCCTACCAAGTTGGCATAATGGGAACAGGACTCTTCTGAGTTGCCATCTGTTTGTGGCTGATGGGAAACCAGCAGTGATTTCTGAGGAGTGAGGAACTGTTCCATTTATGTTGAAATATTTAGGAATTAGTAGTGTTAAGGCCGTGCTGATCAGCTATAAACGTTACCAGGCAGATTGAGGAAAGTAGATTGTGTGGTGTGATATTTATTTATTTATTTATTTATTTATTTATTTATTTATTGTGAAATTCCTTAACATTCCCAAGGAGGCCAAGACTCTTCCCTCCCTAGACTAACCATTTGAGTCAGCTTGTTTGCTACTGAGTTGCCTGGCTGGAGGGGTGTTATTTACATGCCTGTTGTATGCTGCCTGTGGTGTGTGTGCCTGAAGGGGTTCCATCTGTCTCTAATTCCCTTGGTGTGTGTTTTTTTAAATTGTGGTAAAATGTTGTTTTAAATTGTGGTAAAACATACATAACAAAATTGACCACTTCAGCCATTTTTAAGTGTACAGTGGCATTAAGTACTTTTATATCGTCCAACCATCATGATGTGTCATCTTTAAACTAAGCATTCTGACACAGTTAAATAAAATAGTGAATAATTCTCCACACACCAGAATTTATGATAAATTATTAACATGCTCCCTGCTAGGTGATTCCCCTTTGGTTTTAAACTTGCATTTATTTTCATCCTTTTGAGAGCTGATCCGCTGAATGGAGGTAGTGTGCCCCCATTTCTTCTGCTTGGCACCCTTGCACCCGGGAAAGCTCTCATCTTTCAGGAAAGGGTTTTTTAAAAATGCCTTTTTAAAATTTTTGTTATTATATTTTTCAAAATTCATTTTATTTCAAAGAGGAAAAGTAAAAAAAAAATAAAACAATTTCAAAACACATCAATCAGGGCAACAATGGTACATATAATGTGCATTGTCATCCCCAGATCATTCACTGAGAGTACAAGACATCTGCTGGTATTGTCCAAACAATACCAGTACAAATCTTTCTCTTCAGTGAACTCCGAGGAATCAGTAGTATAACCATCTTAACTATTTTTTATACATGTACATACATATGTTGTTTCTTTCACCTTGTCATACTAGTGAGACAGTATGATGTTTACACATGTGTCTTATTTATTTCACTTATGAGTATGGTCTCAAGTTGCATCCATTTACCTATATAAGTCTCCAGCTTATCCTTCTTTATGACTGAGTAGTACCCCATGGTATAAAAATGCCACATCTTTTTTATCCATTCCTCAGTCAGTAGGCATTTAGGTTGTTTCCAAGAGCTAGCTATTACAAATTGTGCTGCTATAAATATGGGTGCACGTATATCACTGTGGTATAATGTTTTTAATACTTTTGGGAAGATACTCAGAAGGGGA
>RJWT010051823.1:0-10645 GCA_004365215.1 Cuniculus paca
CTCTCAAAATCAGAACGTTTTCTGCATTCATGGTTAAAAATCTCTATGCTTTGTTCTCATCACCATCTTTACTCTGAAATCCAGTGAAAACCCTTGATTTTGTTAAGCCTTGTGTTGGTGTGGCTTATGCGGAGCCTTCCCTATCTCCTTGGCAGTGATTACATTGGCTTCACAATAATCACCATGTAGAATCAAGCTGTAATTATAGGAATGTACTGGAAAGCTCATGTGAGTGTAAGCTTTGCTCTCCCAAACACACTGAAAAGGGCTCTGGTTGAATTTCCAGGGAAGATCCACTCTAGAAATCTCATAGAAAGAAGAACAAAGTTGCAGATGAGGCAAGACCCCAGTGATCATAAATTCAGGTCCACCCCTCATTCAGCCTTTACTGCTTTATGCAAAAATGCAAAACTCTTCACTTCTCCCACAGCCAACCATCTTCAGCATCCATCATCCTTCAAAATTACAACTGAAAGAAGACAGAGTGGGAAAAAAGCAAGAACACTTTCATCTTTTTGAAGGTTTTAAGGGGGAATGAGGGAACATGGCTGAGAAAGGAGGCAAGCGTCCCCACCCAAGTGTGTAGGGGGCAGGGACTGGCATGAGCAGCCGAACTTCCAGCTGCACAGATGGCACAGGGGTTATGTCTGATCCTGGCTGCCACACTGAGTCCTGGCTGAGATTCTTCCCAAGGCCTCCTGCTTGCCAGGAGAAGGGAGTGACAGATGCCGCTCTCCTGAGACATGATGAAAGATATGAGTCAGAAGAAGTGGGAGGGAAGTTGGCTCTGGGATCTGGACCCTGCACGCCAGCAGCTGGACGGGGCTGAAGGAAGAGGAGGATCCCTAAGGAAAAAGTATCGCTGTCTCCAGCTGCCTTCTATCTAATCCACTTGGAGATTTCAAAAATATGCCAGACACAGAGTGGTCAAGCCTGGGGCCACTCTGAGAACCAGCAGTCATCTGTAGATATGTTTTGAGTGCTTCCTTGGCCTGGGTACTGTTCTGAATTCTGGCCTGACAAGTGGGCTGGGGTGGGTTTTATGGGGTTGGTGAGGCATGGATAATAACTCCGTTTGGATGTGACCGTACTATTTAATCTCAAAGTCTCTGAAAGTGTAAAAGGTATGTCTAAGACACACAGCTCTCTGGTCAGCTAGCTAAACCTTGCTTTGTTTGACCCACAAAACAATGTGCGTGGACACACAGAATTGGTGCATGAATACACCACAAATCAGTTCCTGACAACTGCGTCATACCTCATTATCTAGTTCCATGGTAGGGTCTAGGATATGTGATTCACAAGCCCCTGTTTTAAAAAAAAAATCAAAGAAATCTAAGTAGCTGTTCAAACATGTGAAAACTATTCTAATGATGCACCTGAGACTTGTGAATCTTTCATGAACATTTTAGTGAAAAGGAAAGGAATCCACTGCTGATTTCAGGACTGTACCCTCTATCTAAGCACCTTTAAAAACAGCCATATCTATTGTAGCAGGAATCCGGTTCAGCTCAACTCAGTCAATGTTTGGTTGACTTGCTAATCTCCCCAAAAGAATCATCGTTTTGTGGGAATGCAATGAAAAATCGCAAGGAGTCCTAGATCTTAGCAGAGCACTCCCCAGAATGAGGTGCACAAAGTCCCAGAATTATAATCACATCAAGGGGTTTCTGGTTCACATTCTGGGCCCTGCCCCTGGCTCACGAATTCAGAACCTGTAAGGGTGTGGCCTGAGAATTGTTTTTAATACATTCCCCCACATACTTATTATTTGTGTTTAAATTTCATTAATTTTTCCCTTGGTATTTGTGGCAGGGAAAACCTCCAGGGAGGAACTGTGGCATCCTCAGAGTTTATCCAGGTTTTGCACCCCAACCTGAAAATCTGAAATCTGAAATGGTCCTCAAGCTGAGATGTTTGGGGCACCAACATGACAATAAGTGTGGAAAGTTCCCCATAGTGAAATTTTGTTTTACAAATAAAATTATTTTAAACATTGTATAAAATTACCTTCACCTTGCTATATATCTAAGATGTCCATGAAACAAATGAATTTTGTGTTTAAACTTGGTTCCCATTCCTAAGTTACCTCACTGTCTACATGCAAATATTCCAAAGTCTAATAGAAAGTTGAAACCCAAAACACTTACAGTCCAAAGAATTTTGGATAAGGTATACCGGACCTGTACTTTAACATGGGTAGGAACAGGTGTGAAAAAGACAACAGGACAAGAGCAAAGAGAACAGAGCCCACACTCAACCTTTTAGAAGAATCACAGATCTGGAAACACAGATAGACTGTCACTTTCACTCCTAGCTCACCTTCCCCTGTGAGCTTCTTGATGACAAGTGTGTCCAGTGGTACAGAACTGTCTCCCCAGTACCTGGTCCCCAGTAAATAGTAAGTTAGGGCTGAGCAAATGAATTTGGTTCATTCCAGACAAGACACATGGACAGACACAAGTGAAGATCCCCCAGGCCATCCCCAAGTTCCTTATTTATAGCCTACCTTTCTTTCCACAGCCATCTGTGGATCTACATAGATCACTGCAGAAATGAGACTTCAGGACACAAAATACTTCCCACATTTACTGTCTTGGGCTGCAGTGACAAAGTACCACAGATGTGTTAGCCTAAATCACAGAAACTTTTTCTTGCAAAGCTCTGTAAGCTGGAAGTCCATCAAGGTGGAGGGGGATAGGACCAAGCAGGGCAAATTTGTTTTGGGGGCTGTGAAGGAAGGACCCTCTGTGGACCTCTCTGTGGTTTATAGATAGTGTCTTTCCACTGTGCTTTTGCTGTGTGCCTTCTCCATTTTCCCTTTTTAGAAGGACACAGTGGATGAGAGTCCACCTAGTACCTCGTCTTCATTTGATTAGCATTGTAAAGACCTCATCTCTAAGATCATAGTCAGAGAGGTACTGGGGATTAGAACTTCAGTGTTCGAATTTGAGGGGTGACATAATTCAACTCTTAACACTTACCCAGCTTCCTTCCTTTGAGATAGAAGTAAGACAGAAAGCAGCTGGAGGAGAAAAGGACACTGAGCATCAGAAAAAGAAATGACAGAAATGGTTAGCAGCCCTGGAGAAGGCAGGCAGGGGATGCACACTGACAATTGTGCCTGGGGTAGACTCTGAGTCTGGAGATCCTGTACTTGTCTTTATTTTGCTGCTGTATTTGGAGATGCCACTGTACCATTCACCCCACATCGGACCCTCACATCTCAGGAGACAAGCAAGCTGGCTCTCGGCACCTGCAGGGGGCAACTTTGCAGAACTCGGAAGTCTGTTCATGAACTCCATTCCCCCAATGTCCTCAGTCCCCTTCAAAACTGCTACAAGGTGTTACTCCCTCCAAAGCCCACCATGCAATACTGCATTTGCTCTTAGGTTGCTTCTAAAATTTCTTCTAGTGGCGATGCAATGCAGCTTTTTTGAACCTTGTGGCAGTAGGGATCGAACTCAAGTCCTTCACCCTGATCTACATCCCCTGCGCTTTTTTATTATTTTGAGGGAGGGTCTCACTAAGTCACTAAGTGGCCCAGAATGGGCTCAAACTTGCAAACCTCCTGCCTCAATCTTCCAGAGTGCTGGCATTACAGGCATGTGCCACCACACCTGGCTCCTGTCACCTTTAATACATTTTAAGCTTACTCAGTGTCTGACTGGCTTGGGATCTCATGCTTGTTCTGTCACTTGCCACCTGTATGGCCTGAAGCAAATTACTTAACCTCTCTGTGCCTCAGTCTTCTCATCATTCAGTGGAGATAGTGGTGATGTTATTGTAATGATAAAATAAGAAAGCATATGTAAAATGTGTGTCCATTTATTAAGTGGTGGTTGTTATCTACTACTCCACAATGCACAATTCCTACCATTTTCTATGTATAAGATAGATAACACTGCTCCTTAGCACCTATTGTTATACCCTGCATATACGCATGCGCAAAAATACTCATCCAGTGAGTTATGTCCTAGCAGGGGCCAACCCAAACTCGGCTCCACACTGCTTGCCCCACCTCCATCCCCACTCCAGGAGGCAGGCATTCTCCTGTTTCTGCATTCCACATTCCTTCTCTAAACTCCTAACATTCTATTCTGGATGTGGCAGTTCATTGGGTAGCTTCAAGGAAAATCCTTCTAATAAAAGTTGAGAGGCACCACTGGAGGAAACTGAGATGAGATGATGCCTTAGAATTTAGGGGTCCCCAATATCACCCTGATCATCCTGGGAAAACCTGATTCCCACCCATCCAGGTAATTCCTAACTCCATGCATTTAGCAAAAGAAGTGGGTCCTCAGCCCCCACTGTGTGGCTGCGCCTCACTGAAAGAGTTAACTTAACCTCATTTGTAGAGGGATTTCTCTGTAATCTGTCCACATGTCCCAGGGATCAGGACTGTGGGAGGTGGTGCTAGTCTGTGGCAGTTGCTCAGGCCTTTGGCCCACAGCCCACCAAGCTCCCAAAGCCCTCTGGTTCAAGTGGATTTCAGATTTAATTAAGAACAACCCAGTGGAAGCTGAGGCCATCACACAGAGCTTGGAGATGGCCAAGGAGATAAGCATCGCATCAGGAGACCGAAGGCTGGAAGAGTCGCCCATCACTTTTGCCTGTGAAAACAAGCCAACAATAAATGCTGGAGCAAAGGAGTGCAAAGAATTGGGGCTCCATGGATGACTTATCAGAGCCAGAGGATGATGAGAGCAGGGAGTTGGGGAGGAGGGGTTTTCATGAAAAGTACCTTCCCAGCAGCAGAGCAGTCTCAACACGGCCACAGTTTTTCCATCCTCATAGGTGAACAGAAGACGCCTGCCTGCCTCTTCGTCTTGCCCCTGTCCTCCTAAGCAAAATGCCTGACACCAGTCATCCCTCCAACTAGTGTGATTTAAAAACACATCTGATAAGGACTAAGAAAACCAAAAAGAAAACAATAGGCTGGGGAGAGAGTAATAGGTAAACAGGGAAGGTCGTCTACAATCTGTAGGTTTAGGGCCTCTAGTAGGGTTTGAAGATACTATAAGGTCTTTATTGATTAGCCACAAAGTTGTCTTTGTATTTCTAGAAGTACACATAGCCTATTGGCCCCCAAATCAGAAAAACCTCAAAATCTGGGATGCTTCTCAGTAATACAGATTTCTGAGTCTTTCACTAGACTTAAGAGTAGACTAAAGGGCTAGGAAAGTTAGCATTGTATGGTAATTTTCAGATTATTTTGAGTATATATCCTAAAGACTGTGATCATTTAGAACAAGAATTGGCAGACTACTGCCATGGGCCAAATGTGGCCTGCCATCCCATTTTGTAAATAAAGTTTTATTGGAACACAGCCACATGCGTTTGTTTATATACATTCTAAGGTGGCTTCTGCAATACAAAAACTGAGCTGAGTAACGGAGACAGAGAAGGTGAGACTCTCAACACCCAGCCCTTTACAAAAAAACATTGGCCAGTCCCTATCCTAGAACAGTGATCTCCAACTTCAGTGGTATATTAGAACCATGTAGGAAAAAGTAAAACTTGCTGATATGGGCCCACCCAAATCCACTGATTTGGAATCTCATGGACAGTTCTTGATGCCATAAAGTCTAGACAGATTTGGAGGATTCCCATGAAAGATTGCCCTGGAAATTATTTAGAATTTCCTGATACTCTTTCCTCTAGTAGAAAATGACCACAACAATCTTAGCATAGGACCTTCCAAGATGACCGTTAAATGGTGCTAAATGGTGATTTAGCTGTACCTACCTTCAGTGACAATAAGCACAGTTCTGAATGTTATCCCCCTGGGATTCCAAAGTCCTGCTCTGTGTGAAGGAGGCCTCCCTGGCTTGCTCCAGTGGTTTCCCAGCACTGGCTGGCCCACAAACTGGGCACACCTGAATCACTGGAGGGATCAGAAATCTGGACCCCCAATCCCACCCCAGAAACAAGACCCAATTCTCCCTGGGCAAGGCGGGGAGTAGGTTTTGCCAGTCAGCTTCTAGGCAGTTCTTAAGGTATTCAGACTTGGGGGGCTCCTAGTAGTCAGCCTTCTAAGGCTTAGGTGGAGAAAACCTCATTTTGACCTGGCTGTAAGTTTGCTACAAACCCACAAAGTGAAAGTGTCACTTTTCCTGCTTTTGATATGAATTTGGAAGGTAGCTGATCCTAGCACCATTTCTTAGCACTCAATCTGAGGAAATCACTGCTATGATCACTGTGAATGTTGGGGGGACATATGTGTGTGTGTGTGTGTGTGCTTCTGTGTGAATGTGTGTGCTTATTTGTGAATAAGTGTGTTCTTGTGTATGAACGTGTGTACATGTATACATGCACATGTGAGCATGCGTTTGAGTATGTTGGCAAGTGTATTGGTGTGGTACATACCTGTGAGTGTGTAGGTGGGCAAATTTGTGTACATTTGCATCCAGGTATGTTTGAATGTATGCTAGAGTGTGCAAATGAACATGTGGATGTACGCAGTGTGTGAACATGCTAATATATGGTTGTGTGTGCCTGTGTAAATGCGTGTGATTGTGTCATAGTGTGCGTGTATGACTGCTACACAGGAGACAGTCCTACTCTGCAATGATAGCCTGGGGATCTGCAGGGGGTCAGCAGGTGGGGACCCTGGGGAGGCTGTGTGGGATGTGGGGAGTGATGTGTGGGAGTCCCAGTGTCAGATCAGGAGGGGGTTGCTCCCAGGGTCCCATGCCTCAGCAGCCTTTCTTGCTGCCAGCATTTGAAGTCCCTCCATTACATCCCTGCTGTCACCTTTCTGAGTCATCCAACTTGAGACAATAACCATGCCTACATGAAAGAATCTTGGGGATAGACAGGAAAAGGAGACAAGGCCTTCACGTGTGCAGGCTCCTAGCAATTGTCCACTTGTTTGTCTTTTCAACAAATGTTAAGTAAAAACTTGCTCTGGACTAGCTCTGCTCTAGATTTTGGAAATAAAACACTGAACAGGACCATAAGGATTCTTGTCCACACAAAAAGTAGGTGCTAACAGGAACAGGGAGGAGAACAGAAATAAACAACCAAGTAAATATGTGGAGTGAGCAAATAGTACCTTCAGATTGTGAAAAAAGCTATAAGGAAAAATAAGCAGAGCCTCAGATGCTCTACAAACACAGACATCCATATCTGTCGTCACTCAAAAAGGGACGCAATCCATGGTGAGTTTCTCACATGGATATTTTGGGTCCTTCATGTCAGGACCCCCTAACTACCTGGAGTTTGAATGCACTCATTTGTGGTTACAGACTGAACATTCTATCAAGACAATATGCAAAGTCAAACAAGAACCACACATAAAATAAAAACATAAAATGCAAACAGACAAAAAGCCCCACACTTTTGCCAGATGTTTGTCTCTCCTGTCCTCTCTGGAGTGTGAATATTTATCTACATACACAAGAAGCTGGGGCCCCAAAGCAGCAGCAGCAAAATCCCAATTCCAGAGGCAGCAGCTGCCACTCTGGGGACAGCTGAGACCCCTAGTCTGCTGGAGGAACGCCCCTCCAGAACTCAAACCTCATATTTAGGCTGTAATTCTAGACTCATAAAAGACAGAGAAACCACGACCGTGGCGATTAGGGCCAACCCTGCTCCAAGGGGAGTTTTGTAATGAAGGAAGAAGATTTTGAAATAACTCGCTGTTCCAACCAGTGAGAAATAAATCTCAGTTTCTGGTCAGAGGCTGAGACTCACTGGCTCTAGGATTCACTCAGGAGAGAAATCCACCATCGCTCCTCTGCCCCATCCCATCTCCACCCAGAGCCACCAGGGAAAAGACCATTTCCTAGCTCTGTCCCGCACCCCTCAGCCAGCTGTCAAACAGCCTCCTTCCTTCCAGCACCAACAGGCACTGTGCCTTCTGCTGACCGCACTTTCTCACTCTCCTTTGGCTCTCATTTTGTGCAAACTCAGCCCTTATGCAAGTTTTGCTCCTTTATTTCAATTCTATACACTCCCTTACCAACACACACACATGCATGCACGCACACACACACATCTGGGATCAAATCAGACAATGATACATAGCCTGCAGAACAGCCAAACAGGTACAAAGTGTGTACGTGGTTATTATTCCCTACCAAATCAATACGACACTTTTCCCCAAAGCCCCACTGACAGAAGCCCTAGTGCATGCACATGCATGGATACACACACCTCAGCACTGCTAAGAGCTCTCAGTAGGTGTCTGTGCGTATTGCTAAGGCTGTAAGGAAAGGACAATAAAACACAGGCAGTGGGGATTTGAGGTTCTTGCAGACACAGTGGCATTCTCCAGAGGTCCTGCACAGGCTGATGGTCACAACATCCTTCCTTATGGCTTGTGGGCCTCAAGGACCAAAGAAAAGCTATTGCCATGTGGACCTTAACTCAGAATCAGAAGAAGCCTCTCACTATGCATTATCAAAGATGCAAGACACCAAAAAATGAAGAGACAGAGAAACCACGCTCCCTTGTTCTAAGAATGTTAAGCCCATAAGGACACTAGATAAATACATGTATTGTAAACTAGCAATAACATCTAACCTCCTTCCCCAACCACTAAGTCCTGATGTGATCCCATCCCTACTTCTTTCCCATAACACATCCTGTATTCCTTTTGACTCAGTTACTCTATTCTTGCCACACTAGCTTTCTTGCTGCTTCCTAAACACGCTGAGAATATTTCTGCTTCAGGGAGGTGGCATATGCTGTCCCCTTTGTCTGGAATGCTCTTCCTGCAGACCTGCTCCTCACTCCAAGTGGCCTCTGCTTTCCAAATGACTTCCAGTCACCCTCCCTGAGATGGTCCTGGGTGTTCTCTTTCTGTCCCTTCACCTTGCTTTATTTTTTTCTCCATAGGGTATATCATTGTCAAACGTAGTGGCACAAATGTATTTATTATCCGACTCTCTCCTTGGAATTAAACCTCATGAGATTCCCAACTGTGCCACTTTTTCCCCTGCTAGATGCTTAATGTTCAGCATATGTTGGGTAAACAAGAACTATTTGTTGACAAGTGATTAAATAAACGCAGTAATAAAATCTGAGCGCAAAGCCATCCATCCAAACCACTCTCAGTTCCCATGGACATCCCACTTGAAGAAGCTCTTTCCTGGAACAGAACCTTAGAACATGGGTCCAGGGACCAAATCTTAATTTCCTGCTGACACATGGCAAGACTTGGACATGTGTCTCTCTGGAAAGAAAATTTTGTATCAATGTACAGGGAAATTCCAGAAAACTGGTCCAAATTCCACGACATAACATGGTGATTGTCTAAAAATACTAGAGGTAGAGTTTGAAAAACCTCCTTTGTGAATGCCCAGGTAAGGGCCGGGGATCTAGCTCAGCAGCCTAAGCGCCTGCCTGGCATGTGCAAGGTCATAAGTTCAATCCCCGGTGCCCCCCCCCAAAAAAGAAAACCAGTGAATGCCCAGGTAATAAGGCAAAACAAACTCAAGCTGATATGGCAGAAGTAGGGCAAGATCCAGGCCTCAGAATCAGTCAGTAAGATGGGTTACAGGCCCTCCAGCACCCAGGGGACAGCTTAAAATGTGAACACCAACACTTCCCAAGAAAAACCAGGAAGCACAAATGGAAATCATGAGAGCATGCCCGTGCTGACAGAGAAGCCTCAAAGCTTAGAGGAAGTCCCAGCACCAGCTCATGGCAGTGTATCTCTGACAGATTGGTCAGAGCAAGGTTCAAGGCTGTTGGGTGCTGTTGTCAGCTTTAAAATATTTGTTATGGAAATGACTTTATAAGGTCACTCTGATCAGAGGTGAGAAGGAAATATTCAAGATGAATGATTCAAAATGTAGCAGGAAATAAGGGTCTCTACTGGGCAAGTGCAGGGAAAGTGGAAAAGGACAGAAGTATAATCCCTCAATCTAGCAGGACAAGGACACCATAAAGCAAGGTTAGGCACATCATGAGTCCCTGTGTGTCTGAGCCACACATGGGCCGCTCTCTGCTCGTTCTGAGCATCATTCTACTCCATGAACTGCCGTGGGGAGCCCTTTATGGCACGGGGGAATAGACAAAGAAGGGGAAGCAGAGGCATTCACAAATTACCCCAGCTCTGCATGGAAAACCACAAGACACTGGTTGGGAGAGCACTCAGAACACTAATGGCAGTGAAAGTGTCACACTGGAGGACTCATAACAGGTGGGCAAGGTGCTCAGCACTCCACATGGAACATCAATAATCCAGCAGCAATCTCTGTTACCCAAGGTACTCTAAACTAGTAGCATCATTCCTGCCTTTCAGACTATTAAATCACCCCTCACAAAAAAACTTAAATAATTTCCCTAATGTAGCACAGTCATGAGATTGAACCCAGGCTTGCATGATCCTGAAAACTCATTCCCCACAAGCTCCTCACCTACACCATGGTCTTTGCTTGTCCTGTATACCTCCCAGGGCCACAATGAGGACTATGTGGCTCACTCAGTGTGGCAGCTCCCACATGTGGTAAAGCAGGTTCTAGTGGTCCCTTTACTCCAGTACACCTGGCCTCCTCTGAGTCAGCCTCTGCCCTGTGCTCTGAATCACAGCAGAGACCAAGAGAAAGAGGCTATGACCACCCAGGCAGATGCTCACAGGAAATGCTGACAACATGGACAGGGAGAAAAGTAAGTCTAGCAGTGTGAAGAAATA
>RJWT010051824.1:0-10650 GCA_004365215.1 Cuniculus paca
TGTGGTTCCAGCTACTCAGTTGGGCTGAGGCAAGAGGATTACTTGAACTCACAAGTTTGAGACCAGCCTGGACAACCTAATAATACTCCTCAAAATCAAAATGTCAGAATGTGAGGAGGTAGTGGAAGACCAATCTCCCTTTCCCTTGAATGCAAATTTAACCACATACTTTTAAAATTTTTATTTATATTATATATTAATTTTATTTTATTTATATTTACTTATATTATTTATTAATTTTACTTTATATTATTTACTAATAAAATTTATATTTATTACAGCCCTGAGGACTGAACTCAGGAGCTCAAACATGCTAGGCAAGCACTCTACCACTGAACTACATTTCTGACCTTTTCTATTCTGAAATAGTTTCTAAATTGCTGAAGGTGTCCTGGAACTTCTGATCCTACTGCCTAAACCTGCAGAGTAGCGGGAATTGCAGGAGTGGGCTGCCAGGAACCGTTTAAATGTAATCACACACTGCACTGTCTTTTTAGATTTGTGCTTGTGGATGACAAGGAGGATAATGATGGTAAAAGAAGACACAAGAAGTGAAGAAAAAAAGAAAAACAGGAAAGTATGGCAAGTGGAAGAAATCCAAATGAGAGACTTTATATGACTCAGAGTAAAAATTTAAACCCAACAGTAACCATCAGAAAAACAACTGGACTATAACATTTTTTTTTCAAATCAGTTTACTTTAAAAGCAAAATCTAACTTCTTTCAAAGAAATAATTTCATAATTATAGTTTAATACAAACCAAATAAATTAAAAATTTCAAATGGTCACATGCCATCTAAATTCATCTCATGAACCAACAGTGTTTGGAAAATCTGATGTAACAGTTACTCAAAAAATATTTGGTATTATGGAATACATTTAACTTATTTTTAGCAGTTAGAGAGACGGGAAATTTCCCTTCTGTCCTAGGAATGTTCACTGGAGCTGACAAAAATTAAATAGGAGGAAAAAACACAAATTTTTCACATGCACAGAGGTAATTCTGTAATACTATATGATGAATTCCCAATCCAGCATATATACCATTTGTTAATAGGCACATATAGGTAATTCTGAGGGGTTAAGAGTGATTATTTAGGGGACTAAATGGTCCTGGAGACAAATTAGTTTGCTAAGTAATTTTCCCCGAAATCTGAGTCTAAGGTTAGATATCATGTTGTCATGAAAATCTGTGCAGGTGTGGGGACATTCCTTAATGTTCTTTTCTGAGAAGATACTGAGTTCTAGGGTGGAAATGGGAGATAGTGCTGTTCCTTTCTGCAGCCTGGGCTTAATCTGCATAAGGGGGGCCCCAGAGAGATGCTTTCACTGCACTTGTAGGGAGAGGAGCAAGACACAGCTGGACCTTGATCTCGAGCTGTCTTTAAGGTCTTTCGATTTCTTTTAGATAAAATTGTTCAGCATGCCAAAAAATGTTGCATTTGGGTACAGTAGCCCATTTAGGACTGAAGTTCTTTGAAGAAGCTATATCTATAGTAAAGATCCTGCAGAGTTGGAGGTGGTGGCACACACCGGTACTCTTAACAGAAGGCTGAGGGGAAGGATCGAGAGTGCACGCAGTTTGAGTCTGTTATGGTTCATGGCCAGATGTCTTCCCAAAGCCTCATTCAGCCATGGGGGGGTGCTTTTTGGAGGGAACTGAATCTAGAGTTTGTGACTGATTTATGATCCAATGCTGGGATTAAGGGCTTGAGTGCTACACCTGCTTTAGGGCAGGTAACCTGTATACAACATAAGGGACAGAAGAGAATTGTTCTCTCTCCCTCTCTTTTGCTTTTACTGTCTTTCCTTGTTACTTTGCTACCTTCCGCCCACCATGAACTTTTTTTCCTTTGTGATGTCTGATTATGAAACCTCTACAAACTGTGAGCTGAATAAACATTTCCTGCTTTAACTTTGGGCGTTGGGTATTTTGTCTCAGCAATAGGAAAAGTAACTAAGACAGAGTCCTTCACCAATATTGTCCAGTCCCTTTTGGTTTATCTCCACAGCAATTATCAACAGTTAGCAGACTATAAATGTTGCCTGACTGACTGTGTCTATGGTCAGTTTTCCCATATTAGAATGCTGTTTCCAGGAGCTCAGGGGTTTTTATCTGCTCTGTTCACTAAGGTATCTTCAAGGACTAGAAAAGTGTATGGAACATAAAAGCCCTCAATACAATCTTTAATGAATGACCAAGGTAATTAATAAAAGAAGTTTGGAGTAGACTCCCTTGTTGTCCTACTTTCCACAAGTGAATAATAGCACATTATTATATTATCTAAAAATCAGAGGAAATAGGCATGTTAACTCACCATAATATAATTTCTTTTCTAATCTTTTGTTTTCTTCGTTTGAGACAGGATCTCACTATGTAGTCCAGGTTGGTCTGAAACTTTAAAAAATTTTTTTTTTATTTTAAAGACAATAAAAACTCAACAAAACAAAACAGAATAAAACCAATCAAAACAAAACAGTGAAACTGGTACAGAACTTTGAAGCAGGATAATAGGAAATTAACAATGGCTACCATAGTATATCTTGTTATCTGCACGGTAATTGTCCATTCCATCAGACATAGTAAAATCAAATAAAACAAAACAGAATAAAACCAATCAAAACAGAACATTGAATAAAGCAAAACAGTAAATCAGAACAAAACAAAATGGTGAGAACAATATTGGACTTCAAAATAAGACAGAAATAAATCCCCCATATTTGCTATATTGAATACTGTTATCCTCCTAATAGATGCTTAGACCACTGGCCCCAGGCCTACAAAGTCAATCAAACAATACAAGCATTCAGTTCTTTTTGTACCTTAATTGCTATCAACTCAGCCTGTCCTCCAAGCCAACTGGTTGCTTACGGGGAGCGAGTGGGTGGGAGGGTGAAGGGGTCAAAGTGTTCTTGATTCTCAGCCCACGTGCAGGTCAGCTCACTGGAGGAGCATTCTGGATTCTCTCTTCCTGGGCCCTGCATAATTTGCACAACTTACCTGGAAGGTAAATTGGCTTCTTCTTGATTTTGATGTGCTCCTCTCATACCCAGCATGGCTTCTGCCAATTCACAAAAATAAGGAACACTTCACAAATTTGCATGTCATCCTTGCTTAGGGGCCATGACAATCTTCTCTGTATTGTTCCAATTTTAGTACATGTGCTGCCAAAGCAAGCAAGGTTTCAAACTTGTTATACTCCTACTTCAGTCTCTCTGGTGCTCGCATTACAAGTGTGGCCACCATGTCTGGTTTCATCATAACGTAATTTCTGAATCTAGTTAAATAGTATGTAAAATTTTTTTTTTCAGTACCAGGGATCAAACTCACAACCTTACACTTGCCAGGCAGGCACTTATACCACTAAGCTAAATCTCCAGCTCTTTGTAAATATCATTTAACAACATATTTTAAAGGCCTATCCATCCTCTCTGGGCCTGTCTGTTATTTAGAGTACATGTGGAACAACTGATGCTATCCTCTATTTTAGAAATGCAAGTGAAATTGATATGATAATTTAAAAAGTATTAATTAAAGTAACACCATTGTTTTGAAAAAAAATGTTTTAGAACTCACCCACTGTAGTTTTAATTTTGTTTTGTTTTGTTGTGCCAGGTATTGAACCCAGGGCCTTCTGACTGAGCTATTCCTTCAGGTTTTTTTATTGCTATTATTATTATTATTTTAAGTTTGAGACAGCATCTAATTAGGTTGCCCAGGCTGGGTTCAAACTTGCAATCTTCTACTTCAGCCTCCAAGACAAATTGGATACAGGCATGCTGTACCATGCCCAGTTTATTTATTTATTTATTTTTCATACCCAGTTTAGAAAACATCTACTTTGAATTAAAAAAGTAGATTTCTTTTTTAAAAAATTCACCAATAATACAATGTCACTACAGCCACTGAAATGTCACAGAGCTACAGGGTTTGTCTTGGTTACTTTTTTCTCGTTGCTGGGACAAACTACCTGACGCCCAAAGTGAAAGAAGGAGAGGTTTATTTCTTACAGTTTTGGGGCTTTTAGTCCATGCTTAGCTGGCTCCAGGGCCCCAGGGCAGGGTGGCGTGGCTGAGGTGCTGCCGTTCATGGCGGGCTGCCACCGGCAAGAGCGAACCACGCCTAAGAGGAAAAAACACCCCCATTTCCACCTTACATTGTATGTCGGCTCTACCCCTGGGCGGGTGCAGAACTCACACCACCAATCCCAACGCTACACAGCTAGTCAACCACAAATGCTAGATTCTGCTGCTTCCATGACTACATGAGGCTTGGGGGGGGGCATCTATATACAAACCCTAACAGGGTTAGAAAGTAACTTGAGATAATTTGGTTCATACCTTTTCCATAAAGCATGTGAATATATAAGCTGTTCAGGACCCACATATTTCTCTGGATAGAAACACATTTAGAAACATCTGCAAGAATCATTACGAATACTTTCAGATAATAGACCTATTCTTTAAATTTTAATGTGAACGCTTGACCTCATGTTGATTCCTTTTCCTTGTGCTTGAATTATCACAGAATTGTTAGGTTTAGCTTTCAACTTATAACAAATTTGTAGCATAAGGAACATTGGCTGGTAGTCAAATGTATGTTATACGTGCTTAGCAATGATATTTTGCTTTGAAACATCAATTCTGAAAGCAACTTCACTTAGAATACTCAAATGCAAGTAAATTAATGACATGTTCTCTGTATTTGTATTATTCCCTTGAAATGTAACAGCAAGAGTGACATCAAGACCTTATCTTTCATAAAGAAAATCAAACTTTGGCCCCAAGTGATTTGTGCATTTGCTCCAACTCTTTTTAACACTGCAATTATTTAAGCAAAAGTGACTGAATTCTTAAAGCAAACTAAATGAAAATTAAATACTTTCTGCTAATTTGCTAATTGTGTGGAGCCTACAAATCACTTCATCCATATTCCCATATTCGCCACACTGAAGAAGATTCAGGAATTTTGAATTGTAAGTCTGTGTTCGAGTTTCAGTTCAGACACTGTAAAATACTGTTTTTATTTTTTTAAGCCTTAGTTCCTTTCCTAGTAAAACGAAGAAGCTATCACACCAAGTTGTTGCAAAATAGAATGCTTGTACTTTGTGACTCTGAATATAAAATAAATATAAAGGTCCAATATGATTATTATTCCTGATATCAGCCCCTCTAAGATAATCCCAAAGAAATTAATAATGATTAGGAAATATTGATGAAATAAAGATCTGCTATCTTTCCAAGCTCAAGGAAATATGTATTTTGTCTACTATCTAGTTTCTTTTCTCAGTTTTATACTCACTTCTTTTTTGTGTGTGTGTGGTTTTTTTGAGACAGGGTCTCACTAAATAGTTCAGGCTGTCCTTAAACTCACAACGATCCTCCTGCCTCAGCCTCTTCTTCTTATAACATGTTGCTCATCTTTATACTGGTCATAAACAAATCTGTATTGGTTCTCATTGACTATCTTAATAGCTAACATTTATTGAACTGAGCTGCCTAAGTGCCAGATACTATGGAAAAGCTTTACGCGCATTCACCCTTTTAATTCTCACAATACCTCTTTGAGGTACATGCAGTAATAAACCCATTTCACTAAAGAGGAAATGAGACAAAGAGGTTAAATATTTTGCCCAAGTCCCAGAGCTAGTAGGAGATGAAGATAGGATTTGAATCTGGGCAGCCTGACTAGATCTGTACTCTTAGCCATCATACCATGGCATAAGATTGTCATAAAGTTGTCTGTGGGCAGCTAGGGCTAAGGGACTGAGCTTGCTTCTGCTACTCAAGACAGCTAATAGAAACTCTGAAATTACCATTTTCAACTGACTTGAGCAGCACTTTGACTCTCAGGGAGGGTAAACTGAGCCAAGGAAACAAGTTGGTTGAGCTTGGTGTTTCAGGGTAGGCAGATTTCCTAAAGTCTATAGAAGATTCGATAGGAAGAATCCTTACTAATGATACAAATATTTACAATTCTATGTCTGTAATATGTATTGGTTCTAAAACATAGGATCTTCAAATCAGAATATGGCAATAATTTCTTGAAATTCCTTACCTTTCTGAAAACCAACTTTAGGTTTAATGACTGATAAAACCATAGTAGAAGACATCATATTAGCATGGTCCTTTCCAGCTATTTGGTGCTAGAAATTTTCATTACCACATTGTTTAATTCATAGGACTTACATCACCAGAAAGATGTAAAAGTAAAGTACAAAAGAAATCTGTTATGGAACATAGACCAATTGGCAAGAATATAAACTGGCCAGATGTGATATAAGCCAGTAATTCCAACTACTTAAGAGGCTGAGGCAGGAGGATCGAAAGGTTAGACCAGCCTGAGTAACTTAGCAAGACTCTCTCTTAAAATTTCAATAAACAAACAAATAAAACAAAGACTGGGGGGTGTAGGAAGTGTAGGATCAATCCTCACTATTGAAGGGGGTACACATTCTGATGTCATAATTCCAACCTTCTAGACGAAGAGTGAAGAGGAAATACCAAGGGTTAAGATTCTTTAAGTTTATGTAAATCCCCGTGATGAATGTATTTGTTGTTTATAAAAGACACGTACTAGTAAAAATGTTTTTTAAAAGTTCCAACTCTTGCCGGGTGGTGCATACCTTAATCCCAGCACTTGGGAGACAGAGGCAGGAAAATTGCTATGAGGTCGAGGCCAGCTTGGGAAACAAAGTGAATTTTAGGCCAGCCTGAACCATGTAGCGAGACCCTATCTCAAAATGATCCAAAAAAACAAAACAAAGCAAAACAAAACATTCCAACTTTCTCTTCTTTGGAAGATTTTAAGAAAACTGATCAAGCCTTTGTTTTCTCATCTGTTAACAAGAAGTGTGTAATAGCTTGTGGCAATTATTTTGCTGTTCAAGTTGAATAAAATCCAGTTTCTTATAAAACTATGTATAGGGCCGGGGATCTAGCTCAGCGGCCTAAGCACCTGCCTGGCAAGCGCAAGGTTGTGAGTTCAATCCCTGGTGCCGCAAAAAAAAACAAAAAACAAACTATGTATAGATTTATTTATCTTAAGCAACTCTATTGGTTTCTTTCATTACATAGAATTAATTTAGAAGTAAATCATCACATTACATTGGAAATAATATGTCTGTGTTAAACATTCAGTTAATTGACCAAATAAAATATTCCTTTCACCACTGCAATATACTTTTTGGGTAAATATTGTATGTATGTGTAACAGAGGAAAGGGAAGAGTGGAGAGGTCTCTAAGTAACTAATGGCAGTATTAACCTTTTAAGCATAAAATCAAGATAAGGTGGTCATGAATGTTAGGGAACCGAACACAGCAAAATGATGTATGATCTTGAAATGTGGTACCTCCAGTAAATGAGAGAAAACAAGGAAATAGAAATAAATATCTTAATGGTGGAAGCAAAAGTTAAACCTTGGAGCTTCTATTGGGCATCTTATTCAGCATCCATGTCATCACTTCTAAGATTACTTATATGATGGGTGGAAAGGAATCAGGTGTTTACCCACAACTCCAAAGGTGGATTCAACTGTTACATCAGTGTACACTCACAGAAAGCTAACTTGCAAAGTGCTGAGGGAGCACAATACTGAATGAGACATTGCCTCACTCTTGCTGTCTAGGATGTCTGCACCCAAGTGAGGGCTTTAGGGGTCAAACGAACTGATCCTAAGAAGTATTGGATTGAAGGAGATAAGTGCTCACAAGAAGTACTAGGAAGCAGGGAAGTTGGGAAACATGTGCAAACGCAGCAAGTCCAGGGCCCAAGGGAAGAAGACATAACAGAATACACATAAAAGGAGCCAGAATTTGGGAGCAGAGATCATATGGAATGCTGATATGAACAGGTGGGCTCTAGTTGAGCCAGTCTGAGCATAAAGTAGATCTTTCTATGATTTATATTATAATGGCAATGTACTGAATGTTTGTGTCACACACTTCTGCCCACCCCCTCCCCCATAACAAATTCATACACTAAAATCCTAATCTCCAATGAGATAGTAATGGAAGTGGGGTCTTTCAAAGGCAATTAGGTAGAAACCTGCTAAATGGAATTGGTACCCTTGAAAAAGAGCCCAGACTGCTCCCGCACTCTCGTGCTGCCATGTGAGGATACAGGAAAATACCTTTCTGCAATCAAGACAAGGGATCCCATCAAAACCTGACCATGGTGGCACCCTGATCTCAGACTTCCAGGCTTCTGATCAGCGAGAAAAAAATTATATTCTTTATAACTACCCCATCCCTGGTACATTGTGATAGCAGCCCTAATAATTGGCTATTTCGATAATTTATCATGAATATTCTCTAGCTGTAAACAAAGATAAATATAAGAGAACTCTCATCTGAGCAGGGAGGCTTCACTTGCTGAATCATATTATTTCTCATATATTGTACATTCTAATGCAAATTGGAAACAGCCGTCCAGCCATCCATCCAGCTGATTTTAAAAATCAGGAAGGTGAGCCGGGCGTGGTGGCTCACGCCTGTAATCCCAGCACTCAGGAGGCTGAGACAGGCGGATCATTGTGAGTTCAAGACTAGCCTGGGCTACAAAGTGAGCTCAAGGCCAGACTGAACGGCATAGTGAGACCCTGTCTCAAAAACACCAGGGCTGGGGATCCAGCTCAGCGGTCTAAGTGCCTGCCCAGCAAGCCCAAGGTCGTGAGTTCAAGCCCCGATACCAAAAAAAAAAAAAAAAAAAAAAAAAAATCAGGAAGGTGCACCGTTGGCAGAAAAAATGGTTTCATAAGTCAAGACCAGAAGAGTTAGAACAAACTGTAACTTTATCGATAATATTAATATATGAAAAGAAAAAATGTGTTAGCGAGACTTGGAGTGAAACAGAGAGGCCCACGCAGGTATGCGTAGCCCATCTGAGGGGGAGGAGGGCCAGGCCTTTGGACCCTCTCAGGGATAGATACCCATTAAGAATATGGAAGCGCACTATGTGGGTGATAAAGTGATGCCATTGAATTTACAATGATCTCTTCATGCTCTAAATCCAAGTTTCCAAAAAAATGTCAATTACAACCTGACCTCACTTTTTTTTTTTTTGAGACAAGATCTTGCTTGGTAGTTGAGGCTGATCTTGAACTCACTATGTAGCCCATGCTGGCCTCAAACTCACAGTGATCTTCCTGCCTCAGCCTCCCAAGTGTGGGAAATACAGACATGTGCTACCACACCCACCCTCTGACTTCACTTATAATTTAGCTATAAGAAAAGCACGCTGGTTTTGTAAAGATAATGACGCTAGTCAAGGAGAATAGTATAGTTTGAACAGGAAACTAAATCATTGCCATTCTTGGTTGTTCTGCGTCTGACACCGACAGATGGCTTTTCGTTGTTGCTGCTGTAGTTACAGTGCTGAGTATCAAACCCAGGGGTAGGCAAGCACTCTACTGCTGAGTAGCATTCTCAGCCTGAGATAGTTTATGCTGTTTACCAACAAATGAAATTTTTGAGCTTGAAAAATTGAGGACCTGAACTGGGAAGTCACAAAGAAAATGCTAGGTAGAAACCTGTCTCCATAAAATATAAAATAATGAATGATAATTCCTCTGCAGAATTAAATGTATTCATGTAAGTGCATTCTTTTAAGTTGTATTATTTAAATTTGTTACAAAATAATGCAGGTAAGATTTTTTAAAAAAGGATATATGAATAGCCAGGAGTGGTGGTGCACAACTGTAATCCCAGCACTCAGGAGGCTGAGGCAGGAGGATTGTTGCAAGTTTGAGATCAGCCTGAGCTACAAAGTGAGTTGAAGGCCAGTCTGAACTACATAGCAAGGCCCTGTCTCAAAAAGACCATATATATATGTATATATGAATAATCAAAAACTCAAAGTTTAAAACTGTAGTAATAAATAACAACAATTGGATCCTTAACATGTTCCAAGAATTCATGTAAATGCTTAAAGATATGTAAACTCATTTATTTGTCAAAGCAACCCAATAAGGTTTGACAATTATTCCTACTTAACAGAGGGGAAAAATGAGACTGAAAGGTTAAATGCCTGCTAAAACCTCACAGCTTGTAAATGGCAAAGTGTGTACAGATGTGTACTCACCCACGTACCACACTACTCCCATTATCCTTTCACATTTAGTATTTTCCTTATAATTAGATATGTTATTTTCTTGAAAAAATATGATTATATACTTTGCATACTTTTCATCATGAGACTACTACTTACCTCCGCTACTCACTGGAACAAAATACCTGACACTGGCAATTTAAAGGAGAAGGAAATTTTTGCTCACTGTTTCAGAAGGCTCCGTCGGCTCGTGGTTGGCTGGCTCCATGTCGCAAATGGCATGGTGGAGGGCATAGCGGAGGAAATCTGCTTGAACCATGGCAGAGAGAAAGAGGGGAGTAGCCAGGACCTACAGTGCACCCTTCCAGGTCCTGCCCCCACGCCCCACCTCTTCTGCCAAGCCTCACCTAGTAACAGCATCTTCACCTATGGACTCATCAGTGGATGAACACACTGATGAGTACAGTGCCCCCATGACCCAATTCCTTTCCAAAAGCCCCTCATCTGAATATGTGAGATTTGCGGGGATATTTTAGATCTAAGCCATGATGCTCCCCACACAATAAAACATGCAGGTCTTTAGGAGACAATACCAACCCA
>RJWT010051825.1:0-10645 GCA_004365215.1 Cuniculus paca
CTGGGTCAAGTCTTAGAGAAACTGAAGCAGATGACAAAGGAGAAGCTCAGTGGGGATAGAGTAGATGGGATGTGGATGCTCTCCAGTCACTGAACATGCCTGTATCTTATCTGCTGGCCAGGCCCCACCAAGGTGAAGAGAGGAGGTATCTGTGACTCTTCCTTGCCAGCTCTACCCAACATGTCAACATATCTGTATTGGAAGATGCCCCATGGAGGGTCTGGAGGTGAGGTATGTGGGGAACCGACTTTCTACCACTGGTTCTCTGAGAAAATCAGACCTGACTTCCTCCTAGGGCAGCCGGAATTTTACTGTGCCTCCTACCCAAACCAAAACAATAAAGACTGCTTCAGGGGTAAGGGAACACCTGGGACCTACATTAGGGGCATTATAGGTTTATATGTTGGGACATAATGAGGTTAAAGGGTAGGGCATTCAGATTTGCCTAGACTTGAACTTGATCAGTTTGAAAATACATACATCAATATAAAGTATAGTGAGTTTTGCAAACCTGGAGAAAAAAATGGGAGAAAGAATCCCACAGACTATGCCTTCAGTTCGTGCTGTTTATTAATCGTTAGATCTGCTAAAGACATGGAATCAGAATTATCTTGTCATTTTGTTGGCAATGCAGAACACAAAAAAACCAATCCCTGGAGTAGCTGAGAAAAGCTGAGAGCATTAAACCTTGTGTTTATAAAGCTATTAAGTAGAAACAACTCAGAAGAAACACAAAGGTTATTACGTTTGGTGAAACTGAGAGATAAAAGCCACCTGAAAAATCACAAAAGAGGTTTACAGTTAAAAATGGTGGGTTGAAAATACATCCTGAGCTTTGTTCCTTCTACATATTCTATTGTTGTCAACTCTCAAGGACAAAGAAAACAGAAGAAAAATGTCACAGAATTTGGAAGCAAGAAAGCAGATGATGAGTGGTAATGGGCTTAGCTGACCTACAGTTAAATATTCAGTTGGGATCAGAAAAGACAGAAAGCACCTGGCTTAGTACAACCACTTTGGAAAACTCTGTCAGCACATTTACTAAAGAGAAAACCACATGTTCTTGATGATACAGGAATTCTACTTCTTAGAACATACTCAAAGAAATGAGTATGGAAGTCTAGTAAATGACATAAATAACAATATTTATAGTCAGTTTACTCATGACTAGAAATAATAGGTGTTCATCAGTAGTGTAATGGGTAAATAATGTGTGATCTATTCATTAGATGGGGTTTCACAAGCAATATAAAGAACTAATTGTTGCTACACATGACAGCATGAACCTCAGATATTATGTACCATGATTCCATTTTTATGAAGTTCAAGCAAATGACAAAGGATAAGCTCAGTGGGGACAGTGTAGGTGGGAAGTGGATGCTCTCCAGTCACTGAACATGCCTGTGTCTTATCTGCAAAACCACCTAACAGCAATGGAAAGATCACTGAAAGAGGAGGGGAAAGAAGGAGGCTCTGGGGGGTGGCAGACATCCTGTATCTCACTCTGACTGATGGCTATGCATTGATTCATATGTTCAAGCTCTTTACTTCAGATCAGCTGGATTTTACTACTTGATATTAAACCTCCATTAAAGAAAGTGAAAAAATGAGTATGAATAACAAGATCTGTTTTGTATTATAGTTACCCTAAAAGGCCTAGACATTGATGGAGACAGGTATCCTTGGAAAAGGGAGTCAAGGAGGGCTAGCTCAGAACGATGGCTTGAAAGCTCATGAGGCTGGACCACTGAGCTTCTCACCCTGGGAGAAGACAGGGGCCTTAGGTTTCGTAAAGAGTCAGCAGAGGGATTCCGAGAGCCAAAAGGCACTAGAGGGGCAGGGTGCCACAGTGAAAATGGTACAGATGAAAGATTTGACAGTGAACTTCACAGTGCAGCCTATTCCTTCAGCTTGGTTTCTGCACCTCTCCATGAGGTCTCCATTTTGGGGATGATTCTACTCTGGGGACCCCAAGGGCCAAAAAGAAATGACCTAATGATACTGGAATAGGAATCTTCACCATTCAAGGGGAAGATAATGCGAAATAAGTTTCTGGCTATATTAATCAGCTTATCATGTTCTTTCTTCTTCCTTATTAAGTGCTACACTCTTAAATCAGGGCAAGCAGCCAGGGATCAACAGACACCCAAGGAAAATGCCAAATATGAAAAACACATCAAAGCAACCAAAATGAGAAGACAATAAGAAGATGAAAAAATAACCATCATTATTATTTTTAGAGTGAAAGATACTGTACCCATCACACAAAAGAAATAACCAACAAAGCTCTCAGAAATTAAAATTTAAAACTATGTAAAAAATTAAAGTAAAAAAAATTGGTGGCAGAAATGAAAAGCCAAGGAAGCTTAGAAGATAAAGTTGAGGAATTACCTCAAAAAAGTAGAGTAAATAAAGAAAAGAGGAGGGTGAGGTGGGGTGATATTTGGTGACCAGAAAGGAGGTCCAACATTTAAACACTGAGTACCAGAAAACATAAGAGAAACTAACACAGAGAGAAATTTGATAAATAAATCAGAAAAATTTTCCAGAATGGGAAAGCGTGAGTTTAGACACCTATCAAGGTGCATTACAGCATTACCTGAGCACCCTGGATGAACAAGAAGATCCTTTGTGTTTCCAGTTTTATATAAAGGATCAAGAATCACAAGAATCAAGAATTGCAATCCAATTAAATTTCTAAAACTCCACACAGAAAGAGCAAGGGACAAAGTCTTGGTAATTCTGGGGGAACAATGTTCTTTTACCTATCGCTCTATACCCAGCCAAACTGTTAAGCAATCAGCTTAATGTGAGGGTAAGATGGAGATATTTTCAGATATACATTCTTCTCCCAAAGCTACAAGAGAGCATGATTCACCACAAACAGAAGGAAATGGGAATCCAACATGAGAGAAAAGTAAAGACAGCCTCTAGAAGGTGAACAGAAATCTCAAAATGATAGCTGTTAGCAGGCTTAGAGAGTATTCAGTCAGGAAATAGAGGGCTCTGGGAGAAACTGCATCAAGAAACTCAAACTGCATCAAGAAACTGAAATTGACAGAACATCTAAGTTTTAATTTATTGACAGAAAACTGATATACCTCTGGAAGAAGAGTTAGAGGTTGAATTAGTACATTTAAGGATCTAAAAAACAATTTTTTCAAAGCACGCAGGAAAAATAAACATGGCATACTATATGACTCAGTTGTGAATAATGCTTAAAATTACATAGATATAGATTAGATATAGATATAGATGGACAGATAAGGATATTATCAATATTGATATAACCCAAATCAAGACTTAACCCTGGGAAGACATATGGATACAAAGTGTGAGAAGGATGGAGAAAGGATACAGCTAATCATCATGGTCCAGCCAACTCCATACAAAACAATAAGTAGATTCAGAAATAGTAACACATGCAAGTTGTGTGAAGTGAACTAGTAAACTCACTGAGGAGGGAGGGCTGTCTCTAGAAATGAGCTATGTGCAGGTGTACAGTTATGAGCCATTGCTTTTCTCGATGTGCTGTGCACAACAATGTGATCTGTCAGTCCATGGGCACACATATTGATAAAGGTAAAAAATGAAAAATAAAGAAGTACAGATTTAAATCATAACTCTGTTTTTATTTCTTCCAAAACAGCAATTCGGTAACCTACCAAAAGTATTATGCAATAACTTTTGCAATTAAAAAATAACTTTTCTGCACCTAAAGGTATTTAAATGCCTGGCTCCAGGATGCACTTCAACTTCCCTATGATTCTCCAGGGTACTCATGGCATCCTTTGTTATGATTTGTATCTAGATGTTCCCCTAAAACCTCATGTGGTCATAAGTAGGTCTTTCTGGAGGTGGTTGATCTAACGTGTGTGCTGCTGGGATCAACGATGTGAGGCTGGGATTGGTTCATGATACAATGCTACGATTAAGGCTGCCCCACCTTGGATGTGAGTGCCACCTGCCTAAGGGTGGGTAGTTAGGATAAGACATATGGGGCACTGCTTGTCACTTGTTGCTTGCTGCTTTGCTTCTTTACTATGTTGCTGCCTTCTGCTCGTTGCTGCCTTCTGCTGTTTCTTTCTGTGATGCCCCTGTTACGCTGCCTTGCCTTGGAACAAGCCAACTGTTACCTGAAACCTCTATAAACTGTGAGCTAAAGAAATCCTTCCTTCTTTAACTTTGGGTGTCAGGTATTTTGTTTCAGCATGAAAAGTAACTACGACATCCTTCATCAGGAGAGATGACAGAAGTAGTGGAAGCTAGCATGGGACCAAGCAGCAAAACGAGTATCAGCTGGAAACCAAGATGTAAGAGGGAGTCGAGGCACACAGGGATGGGCCAGGGTCAGGCACTAGAGGGTTCCTGACTTCCTTCATGTTCAAAAGCTCCTCCTTGTTTGTCCACATGCAAACCTAGACTTCAGAGACCAGTCAAGGGAGGGATACTAACAACGGACGCTGGGTCAGAGAAACCTTAAGTGAACAGATATTGGGAGACCCTGTGTGCAATTCTCCTTTATTCACCTGAAAATCTGCCCATATCATGCTCCATGGGATGATCATTTTGCCTTTCCCTGGGGAAAGCAGATGGCAAGATCAGACTGTGATGATAAAGAGGTCTGCACTGAGATCTAGGAGTCTTTTCCTCACAGATAAAATGTGGCCAGTAATAATAATACACATACTTAGACTGCCTGCTTTATAGGATTGTTATGAAGATTAAGTAAGTTCATATCTTTGCAAAGCACTTAGAACAATGCCTGGCACACAGCAACTACTAAATAAATTAGTGAACAGAACTTGGGAGAGTTCTTGATGTAGAGTGGCTTAGGACTTCAGAAGAACCCAATCTCAGTAGTGGGCTGAAAACCATGTGCATCATACCCCACAATAGAGATGCTCCTCAATTTATGATGGGGTTGTGTCCTGATAAGCCTGTTCTAAACTGAAAATATCGCATGTGGAAAATGTGTTGAATCTACCTAACCCTATGAAGCATCTAACTGAGCAATGCAGCACACTGGAGTCTGGGATGATGGGAGCTGTGCTGTTACTGCCCTGCATCTCCAGAGAGCATCAAACTCCTTTTCACCAGCCCAGAAAGAGACACAAATTCAAAACTCAAAGCATACTTTCTACTGAACGTGAACTGCTTTAGCACCATTGTATAGCTAAAGAATACTAAGCTAAGCCATTATAAGTCGGGACCACATGTGTTACTTGGCTCCATTAATAGATAAGGAGAAAGTTGAACACCTTTGAATTTTGGCTTTCAAGGCCCAGAATCTTCCAGCTACCTTATTTAAAAGAACCAATATAAATTCTAGCCCAGAGAGGCAAATACAAAGAAAATGGAGAGAGAGATACTCAGGTTTAGTATTCCCAAGTACATACTTACTTAATGTCCATCTGTGCAGGGCACTTTACTGGGCACCAGGAACACATTGAGGACAGAACACACAGTCTTGCTCCTATGAAGTTTACGCTTCAGGGATGGGCGTCTGTCAGTGCAGTTATTACAGTGTATTAGATGATGCTAAGTGTTGTAGAGAGAAATAAAGCTGAGGAGGTGTTAGGACAGCCAGCAGGAACGGGAAGAACTGCACTTGTTAATTGGGAGACAATTGCAAGGAAGATATAATGCAGAGATGGGGTATAGCTCAGTAGCAGAGGACTAGCCCAGCACACACAGAGCCCTGGTTTCCACCCCCAGAATGAAACACACACAAAAGATAAATATCCCAGTAATGACTTGAGGGAGAAGAACAGCAAATACCTGGGGCAAGAAGGCAGGAGTTCAGGTATAGGAAAAGGAGGAAGAGGGAAGACTAAGGAACAAGATGGTCCCTTAAGGGGACTTTAAGTTCTGAAAAGCTGCTGTTCAAGTGACGTCTGCAGCGCTCAGAGATAAGTGACAGAAGGAGGGCAGGTAGACCTTCATAGTTACCATTAGGGACCTGAATGGGTTCTTAGAGCAATGGACAGGTCCTGGAGGGTTTCCAGCAATGATCGGCATGCTCTGAGATGAGCTTTCAAATATCCCCCTAACTGCACTGGTCACAACTCTACAGAAGTATGAAGAGTTACCACATGGTCTAAGGAGCTCAGCTTTGTGGGTCTGAAGGGTTCCATGAAATATGTGTGGCTGCAGAGGCCAGGGAGGGAGGCCACTGAGCCTCAAAAAGAAAGAAGCTAGTGCCAGGAGCAAAGGAGCTCTGAGCTCACCAGAATGGTGGGCAGACATGCAGCAGTGGAAAGGCCCAGCAGGAAGAACACTTCTGTCTTCTTGGAAGCCATCCTTTCTGTGTCAGGGGACACCTGCCTACACAAGTAAAGGATCTGGTCATTTTTTAAAATATAAAAACACCAGCATCTTGTTCCACCAGGGCAAAGTCATCCTGACAATCACAAAGACTGATGCCTCTGCAGTAATAAATTGCTAGCACGAAACTTGACGCAGGTAGAGGGAGGCCTGTTAGCACATGTGTTTGGATTTGGATAAGCTTTCTCTTTTCCTAGACAGTTTAGCAATTCAAGGCACAAAGCATGAATTTGAGATAATCCAAATGTCCATCATGAGAAGAAGAGCCTAATAAAGGATGGCGCATTCTCCAGAGCAACATCCTACAGCCATTCACAGTGATGCTTGTATTAACAAGGAAGCTTGTTTATGTTACATGAAAAACTGCAGCATATGAAACTGCAAATAATGTATGAATTCAGCTATAGAAAAAAAAAGATTAGGAAGGAAATATGCCAAAAATGTTAACAGTTATTGCCTCTGGGTGGTACAGAATTATGAGTGATTTTTTTTCATTCTGCTCCCCAAATTTCTTTCAATTGCACGTCTATTACTTTTATAATCACATGCACAAAAACCCCTGCGTGTTATTAAAAAAACATGTTGCGGGGATGAAATGTCTCTGAATATTTTAGTTCTCAAATGTATAACTGTGAGCCATAGACATGAATACAGATGATCACCACTTCATTTATTCTGAAATAAGAATGTAGGATTTTCTAGGAATAACAAAGGCCAAAACCTCCTGGCAAAGTGCTTTACCTACTTAAACAGGAAAATATTATGCAAATTATTTAGTCTTAAGAGTACTAACTGCTGGGTAAATACTTACTAAGTAGGCTACCATACAAGACCCCATACTAAATATTACAACTTTGTTCATAAAATGAATGCCACTTTGTTAGACCCCAAATACAAAAATCACCCCGAATTACTCATTTGCAATATTATTAGCAAACTGTTCAGTCAAAACAGGTTTAACACTGAAACTATACTCTGGCAGGTAAATAATCACTGCCTGTAGTAGGACAAAGTCAAATGCAGGCTCTTTAGTGCTCCAGTCCTGGGCTGGGTGGCGGCTGTGCAAGGAGGCAGGACCTCTCTGTTGCAGGTGAACGGGCTTGGGCGGGAGACAGGTTTGGGACCGAGTTCTGCATTTGTCCCTTTCAGAAGTGCATAACCTTATGCATATTTATTCTCCTTGAGAGTCTAATCATAAAGTAAGAACAATATTGAACACCTTGCCAAAACTGTCGTGAAGATAAGGAAATGTTTGTATAGGGTGCCAAGGATGGAGACTCATTCACCATGGAAACCGAATGAGTGAAAAAGGTTATGATCAAATCAGGTAAATTCACCTCCAGTATAGATGCTAGAAAAGCTGTCCATGTGGTTTGCATCCTCCTCTCTGACTAAAAGTGGCCAAGTGACAAGGAGAGATAAGCAGGAATTGGCAAAGGGGATTCCAGGGAAACAATGTCTACTTTCTGGATAGAAGGGTCAGGTATTAGTGGTGCTGGCTCCCTACCTTACCTCTTCTCTTAAAGAGATTAGTGATCACTGGTCTACAGTAGCCATATTGTGATTATGAGGAAAATAAGAAAATGGCAGAGATGGTGATCACAACAGTATAAAGCAACTGAACCAAGCCAGAAGCCTACTTTTGGTCTTTTTATGTGAGAAAAACAAATCCTTCTTTAAGAGTTTTTTTTTTTTTTTTTTTTTTTTTACCTACAGGCAAAAACATTACTGATGAATACAAATCGTAACTATAATCATGTCTGGCTGGTCCTTTGCACTCAAGGAGCTTACTGGCTACTGAAGAGGTGGGCAATTAAAGGATCTCACAAATACAGTAAATGTAAAATTTGAATGTGAATGCTGTGAAGAAGGAAGTACTTGAAACTCTCCTTCATAAATCAGGGGTTTGAACCAGCTGAGAAGGCCAAGAGCAGCTTCCCTGGGTGGCTGGTAATGATGCTGGGGGAGGTGAACTGCAGTGAACTGCAGGTGCGTGGCCCTGTGGCAGGAGAGGTGAGAACAGAGTGAGGGACCTTAGAGAGGGACATATGCTGGTGCACAGAGTGTGAGAAAGAACAGTGAAAAGCTGGGCCAATGGAAGAGGCAGGGCCAGACCTCTCTGGACTCTATTTTTGATAACTACCTGGCATATCCCACCAAGAAAGGGGAAGCCACTTAAGTGAATCTGACAAAGAGGTGACATATCCAGATTAGGTTCTGGAGACAGCATGAACCCACTCGTGGGTATGGGTGTGTGGTATTTGTGGAAGAGAGAGATAAGAAGGGTGCAGATCCTCAGCCAATACTGCCAACTGTGTGCCCCACTATCCAGCCCCGCTATTTCCTTGCCAGCAGGAACTCAGTTTGGCCCAGGGCAGCCACGTATCGTACGCAGGGGAAGGATGATGATTAATCCAAGCCAATAAATGCATTCTTCTTCCCTGTCTTCTGGGACTCCCTGGAGTCCAAGAATGCCCAGGGGTCCCAGATCTGACCAGTGGGACCTCAGCAGAAGTCCAGCTGGTGTTGGGCTGGCCTAGGGAAGTGTCTGCTTTCTTGATCAGATCCATATCTGGATGTACAGCTCCCAAGACTACCATGCAGCAAGTGTGAAGATGAAAACCAACAGGCCAGGAGACAGTGCCCAAAATTAGAGACCAGGTCCCTGAGGGCACTGCTAGGGTGGTACACTGGGGATCCCTACTGCCTAAGTCACCAATACCTGGGTGGGTTGTTATGGTCAACATTACTGCTAGATACGAGCAAGATGCTCTTGTGTGGTACTGCACGGTAGCGTGACTATAGAACAATCACACGCCTTCCACCATCCATCTCAGAAAACCTGAAGAAAAACTTTTGAATATTTTCATGATAAAGAAGCCACAGATGTTTGAGGAGACAGACACATTTAACCTGATTTAAACATTATACAATGTATACATGAATCAAAACCTCACACAGCATGATACATAGTATATTAGAGAATGATCATTGTTATTCTCTAATTATTTTGTTAAAATTTTTTGTTTTATTTTCCATGAAAAAATTAGAATAATGATTAACAGTGAAATAAAAAAAATCACCCTAATAATACATGCAATTTTTAATGTATCAGTTAAGTAAAAACAAGGCATTCTCCGAATTAATGTACACTATCAACTTTCCTGACTGAGAAAAGAGAAGAGGCTGAGGGTCCACACTGCTTAACATGCTGGTAAATCACAGACTCAAGAGCTCTGTGAGCCAGCACTGCCCTAGATAACATTTCCACTTCTAAGCCAGGAAAATGGCCTGGCACAGCGATATAATGAGGCCCAATTATGACAAAATATGATATAACTTCAGGCCAACTGGCTGATTGGCACTCATAATATAGTAAGCAGGGCGGCAGAGAGGGTAAATCATCAGAAAGAATGGTTCTGCCTTGTAAATGGCACTGGAGATGCTCAGAATGGATTTATATCAGACATTTAAAAATCAGTGGAAAAAGCAAACCCTCTTTTACATGCTTTTTCTGGAAATACGTGATGGTGACAGACTTGTTTATGGAGCACCAAGTAGAGTCACATGTGAGTAGAGAGAGATGTCTGAGTCATTAGCAATGAACGAGACTCTGCTGTGTGATTTAAGGCATTAAGTTCAACTCAGAGCAGTTTCTAAAATGTGTGTGATTGTGTGTTTCCCCTCATTAGGGGAAGAAATTAGTTGGACATACTGATCCATTTACACAAACCACCAGAGAATATTACAATAGAGTGCAGGTCAGGCATTGTGAATTTCTAGAGGATAAAAGACACCAAATGAACAAACAGGATATCACTAGAGTTTTATGAGCAGGTTCACAGTTAACTGTGCTACAATAGACACAGCTGGTGTACGGTGCCACTCAGCACAGTCCGCTCACATGGCTCCCTCTTTTGGATGCCCAACCATATTTACAAAAGAAAGATCCTCTTCTAAATATGTGAAGAGAGAACCATGTAGAAATGATCATAATACTTTCAAAAAAATTTAAACTGTAGACATGTCTTTAAAAAAATCTTAATGCAATTGCAAAACCAATAATGAATACCATAAGAATGCAAGTAACTTGCTAAATAGCTTGGGGGGTGGAAATGATATACAGAGTCAGACTGTAGAGCCTCTTCCATAACCTTAGGATTTTAAATTCTCAGACAAGACGGAAGAGGTAGGAAATTTCAAACCAAACATAGTATAGGAAGAAAAATATTCCAAGATGCTAAAAAATTATGATTACTAACTTTAAATAGATAGGAAAACTTTATTTCACCACTAATTACAAACACACAGAATATAC
>RJWT010051826.1:0-10639 GCA_004365215.1 Cuniculus paca
TGTCACTGAGGATGACTGTGGTATTTTCAGGGGAGCCCTGGTCCTTATTTTGAGCATTGCTTCTTAGCAGAACCCTCAACCTGCTGGCACAGATCCTTCATCCCACTGACATAGACTTTCTACCTTCCACCACTGACCTTTGGGCCTTCGCAGTGCAGATCTGTGAAACAGATTTGGATGAGTCATTGTCGTGGGCTCTAGGCCTCCAGTTGGACTTGTGAGAGGCATTGTCACGGGCTCTGGGTCTTCAGTTGGACTCATGCAGGACATTGCTGTGGAATCCAGGCTCTCAGTTGGATTCCTTGGGTCTCAGGGTGTGGACAGATTTACTGAATTTCTTGTGTGTAACTCTTGGGTGACTGTTACAAAATAATATTGTAAATTATGTGTCCTGTATTGTCTGCTCAAGAAATTAGTCAAACTGGGCATGGTGGCACACGGCAGTAATCTCAGCACTAAAGAGGCCGAGGCAGGAGGGTCAAGAGTTGGAGGCCAGCCTGAACTACATAGGAAGACCCTGTCTCAGGAAGTAAAAAATAGAAAGAAATATAGCCAAGTACTTAAAAATAGGTTGTTTTAGGAAGGCTAAGGTAGGTGGACCACTTGAGCCCAGGAGTTTGAGACTGACCTGGAAAGCATAGTGATACCTTACCCCATCTCAGGAAAAAGAAAAAAAAGATTGTGTTCTCTTTCTTTTCTTTTTTTTTTTAAAAATCAGGGTCTCACTATGAAGCCCACACTGACCTTGAACTCATAATCCAACCTAAATGCTGAGATTATAGGTGTGCATCACCATGCCCAGATTTATTACCTTTTTCACTATTCTACTTTGTGTTTTAATGTAAAACAGCTAATTTAATGACATCCAGCAGCCAGACCAAAAGATTATTGTTATTGAAATGATTAGGGAAGAGGGGAGTACTAGGGATTGAACCCAGGGCCTTTGCACTGAGCTATATCATCAGACCCCCACCTTTTAACTTTGAGTGAGGTTCTCACTGAGTTGTTAAATTGCCCAGGCTGCGCTCAAACTTGTAATCTTCTTGTTCAGTCTCCCAGAGTTCTGGGATTACAGGCAGAGTTTTTTTGTACCTTAATCAGAAAGTAAGCTTGGCACAGTAGCACAAGCCTATATACCCAACTACTCTAGCAGCTGAAGTTCACTTGACCCCTGGAGTTAAAGACTAGCCTAGGCAACATAATGAGATGCCATTTCAAAAAAAAAATTAACTGGTTAATATAAGAACAATAATAATAAAAAGCTAGGCACAGTGACATACACTTGTGATCCCAGTTACTTGGCAGGCTAAGGCAGAATGGAAGATCATTTGAACCTAGGAGTTTGAGATCCGCCTGGGCCAATAAGCAAGAGTCTGTCTGGGGAGGAAAAGAAAAGAGAGGGAGAAAAAAGGATGGAAAAATGTAAATTGGAGGATGGGGGTTTAACTCAGTGGTAGGTCATGTGCTTAGCATACACAGAGCTCTAGGTTCAATCTTTAACAACCCCCTTCCCCAAAAAAGTAAATATGAAATATGTTCTTCAGCAGAGGCAATGGCTTTCACTAACAACATCCTAGCTAGTCTCCTGTCTGGGCAGGTGAAAACTAACTATACAACTATTCTCAAAAACTGAGAGTAGCACTTTTTCTATGTTGTTTTTATAGCTGAACACATACACTGGCAATGGTTTTAAATATATTTGATAGTACCTCTATCTCTTTCTTCCCTACCTAGAAATGGCTGGAGCTTTTGTGGCAGTGTTTTTACTAGCAATGTTCTATGAAGGACTCAAGATAGCCCGAGAGAGTCTCCTGCGTAAGTCACAAGTCAGCATTCGCTACAATTCCATGCCTGTCCCAGGACCAAATGGAACCATCCTCATGGAAACACACAAAACTGTTGGGTAAGAAGATTCAACAGGTCTGCATGGAAATTCTGGAGAACTGACTTAGTTAAGCAGCAAAGCAGCTATTCGTAGTAGCCCTATTCTGTATGAAGTAGTGGTGGATCACTGCAAGTTCAAGGCCAGCTTGGGCTACATAGTGAGTTCAAGGCCAGCCTAAACTACACAGAGAGACCGTGTCTCAAAAAAAAAGGAATTTCAAGTTAAGATATAAAAGAATGGCAGAATACAATTGATTCTTTTCTATACAAAGTTATACCTAGCTCTATTAATGTGCATGTTCTAATGAAGTTTTGAAACCAGTTTGACTATTGGTTTTTCCTATTGGCAAGTGCTTTTTTGAGGTTCAGATTTAATATAAATGTAGGTCTTAAAGCTATATTGGACTTCATAAAATTCCGGAGACCAACATCCTGCATTCAGACAAACAATATTATTTATTTCTATTGGACTGATGAGCTTTCTAAATCTCCAAAAGGTTGAGACTTCCCTAAGATGACACAGAGAATGAGTAGTCAAATCTCCTGATCTCTAATTCAGTGATTTCTAGTATACCACCCAGCTCTCAATTCTAATTCCATTTATTTGTAGACTTAAATTTGCAAAGGTAGATCTTTCCAAAATATTCAAATGAATACACATGGGAAGGTTTAGGGCTTCCCTTTCAGGATCCAAAGTGGGGCTAAGTCAACATTCCCTCTCCTTTTACCCCCTTCTTAAGAATTGTACCTCTACGAACAACACATAACCATATCTGTCCAGTGACAGCCCTATGGTGTTTCATTTCAAGGACCAATAAAAACATACATGCATTACCCATGAGTCGCCAACTGGCTGTCAGGCAGTCCAATGGAGGCTGACTTCCTGGCCATACCTGCTCCCTCTTCCTTCTGATCTGCAGAGCTCCTGTGAGTCTGATTGTTGTGTCCCTATTTATTCCCCAGGCAGCAGATGCTGAGTTTTCCTCACCTTCTGCAGACTGTGCTGCACATCATCCAGGTGGTCATCAGCTACTTTCTCATGCTTATCTTCATGACCTACAACGGGTACCTCTGCATCGCAGTAGCAGCAGGGGCTGGAACAGGATACTTTCTCTTCAGTTGGAAGAAGGCAGTGGTAGTGGACATCACAGAGCATTGCCATTAATGTCAGAGTCCATGGTGTGGCCTTATTGATTGCAGTGGGAAGCAGTTCAGGACTGGAAGACATAATTCCTGCTCCAATCATCCCTTCTTGTTCCTGTCTCTTCACACACACACACACACACCCTTGCTGAGTAGAGGTCTAGTTTAGACTTTCTTCTCCAAGGAAAATTGTCTTTTCTAATAAGCTGAGATTCCCATTACTGTTTAAGAGAAGCTACCCATGAAATGTCTTCTCCTTCATCATCCTAGATTCTTATCTAATCTAGGTAACTTTTTAGTCAACAACTTGATTGTTTCCTTTTTTTAATCTTCTGGGGTTTTTGTTTTTTGTTTTTAACAGAAAATATGTGAATTTGGTGTTTTTTTCCCCTGGTCAGTGATGGAAAGAGATTAACTTGAGCCAGTATTGATAGCAGCTAAAGGATATTCTTGCCCAACTAACTCACAGACTCAAACTTCACATTAAAAATTAAGCTCCAGTCTTTAGACTCCAAAAAGAGGGAAATACATTGTGCCTTTCTCTAGGTGCGATTTGTTACACCAAAATCTTGGTAGTATGCAAAAGAGTGATTTTGAAACTAAATATAGGCCCAGAACTTGTAGAGTATATATTCTTGAGTTCCTAAATCATTAGCTTGTGTTCTCACTTAACATTTTGATTAGAATGAGCTTGTCAATCGAAAAAAGACAATCAATTTGAGAAAATAGAACAGACATTTTTAAATAAAACCATTGGCATTTTACTTTGATTTGATACCTTTGTTTGTCCCAGCTGCACAAAGCAAGTTTGACTTTTATTCCTCATTTTTATTTTCATGTGTCTGCCTCCAAACCAGTGATTTTCAAACTTTCGCTTGCATCAGAATCATCTGGAGAGCTGGGGATATAACTCAGCAGCACAGTGCCTGCCTCAAGGTTATGAGTTTGATTCCCAGTACCAAAAAAAAAAAAAAAAAAAAAAAAAACCTTCTGGAGAGATTGTTAAAAACACTAGTTATGGGCCTCAACCCCAGAACCCCAAATCTGGCATTTCTAAGTTCCCAGGTGATGCCCTGCTGATGAACTAGAATACCACATTTTGAGAAGCTCTGCTTTAAACTAAGAAAGCACATCTGGGGTTGGCGGGCTACCTGTATTGGGCATGAAAATGTGAATTGCTGGTTGATAGGTGGTATGTCTGGGCATACCTCACATAGTAAATGTTGTGGTCAATACTTAATCATTCCACAAATATTTATTCAGCGCCAACTGTGTGTATGTGTACTCACACACATGTGTGAAGGACTATAAAGTACTTTCATCAGCACATATGAAGTCAGTTCTTTTTTTAAAAGATCTTTGATTCCTTGGAAACAGTTTGAAAGCTGAGAGACCTTTGCTGTGCAGTAAAAATGAGCCGCTCAGGGGGCCAGAAGGGCAAAAGTCCACCTTTCTCTTTAGAGAGACATAAGAGTGTGGTCTGCGGATGCCCAGATTTTCCTCAGCCCCCAACATCCTTGTCCATACTAGGTACATCCTCATGCTCCACATGACCACCTTTATTATTATACTTGGGGGCTTTATTAGATCACACGTGGCCAAAACCTCTTTTCTCAATGAAGAAGAATCACATTAAATTTTTATTCTGTTCAGTTGTTAATCTATGCTGTAGTCTTGTTTCCAAACTACCTCTTTAAAGTGATTCTTCTTATGCTGGTCTGTTCATTCCTGCCCTCCTTGGTGCTAGATCCAATTGTGCCTCAGGGCAGAGGAGATGAAACACAGTTATCCTGTTGTCCTGTGTTGTGGTTTTGAAATTTGTGCTTTCTCCTTGGGTACCAGTTAAATATTGGAGAGCAAAGAATGCGTACTTCTACATCTGTGAACCAAGAAAGAGTTATGAGCCTACTGGGTTCAGATTAAAATGAAAGAATCAACATTTAGACTTTTGTACTTTTCTCACATTTCATCCCCTTGTAGTGCTAATACTTAGCATGAGCAAAGTGAATGACAGGTACTTGACAGCCCAACATTAAGATATAAATAGCGTGTTGTATAAACAGCTTTTGTTCCTTAAAAGCCAAGGAATAATAATACTATATGGTGTACATAAGAATCAATGCTTATTGGTGACTCTGGTGCTCTCTAGAACTGAGGAATGAGCTGCTATAAAATACCTTCCAAGAACAGGACATTATCAGTGGGGCAAGAAAAATCAAGGCCAGTTAAGATAAAGTGCTATGAATTTGAAACTAGAGAGAAACCTCAGTTTGGGACAACTCTTCAGGTGTTTGGGGTAGAGATAATACATGAATTTTATAGATCCTCAGACGAGGTTGCCAAAGGGTGAAGCTAGTAAAGGACAAAAAGATTAAAGCTTAAGTTCCCATCTTTCTTGAGCTCATGGATTTTTGATGACACAGTGATCTCACTGACTTTCATTTCTGTATCCCTGTTCACTTGGAATTTAATGCCTGACCTCTTTGGTTTTTTTTAAATCTAAACTGTTTTTTCCTTCCGTTGTCACATCTGTTTGAAGAATGTGTCTCCATTTCTTCACCATCTTACTTTGCTGACCTCCCTATCTTTCAGTCTTTTATCCTGTGGGCACTGCTATGCCATGGATATAACTACCAACCAGAAATGGTATTTATACATGTGGTAGAGACCTTAAGTATGTGTCTGGAAGCAATTGCCCTACTGGAATTTCTATAAAGCTCGGTAAAAGGCTACCTAGTACACACGCCAGCATTATAAAATCTGAGGTGCTGTCTCTAGTCTATTATGAAGGAATACTCCACACCCCTATTAGCCACAAATGGAATCCTGGGTCCACCACAGGGTTGAAAATTAAAGTTTCTTCCATACTTCTATGGTAGGATTGTAGAAAATTTCCTTTCAGGTTGTGAGTACTGGGGTTGGGTTCCAGTCACAAGGGTTTTCTTATAAGGAGCTGGGGAATGAGGCAGGCGGTACATACTCATGTCCTTTAATTTTGATCCTGCCCCTTCCAGCTGCTTCTACAGAAGATACATCTAAAGACAGAGTCTACATTTGAAATAATGCCTTAATCACTGGGTCTACAATTCATGTTGACTGTTAGATTGTAAGCTCCTGAGAGCAGTATTGCTGTAGTAGGAATGTTTTAACAGTGTCATGTGCAAAGAAACAAAATAAATATTTTGATTTTGTGATTCTAGTATGTCTTTCCATCCGAAGTGGTATCAGAAGCTGATTTCTTCAGTCAGCAGAGAGGCTGGCCATTAGCATCAATTTTTAAGAGGTCAGGGTCTGTTAAGTGGCATGATTCCACTGTCATCTCACTCCCTTCTCCTCTACTTAAAATAACGACCTAGTACACACCAGACCTACATGCCCTTTTTACACAAGAGACAGGCTCTTCATGAAGCTGTGTGTATGTCCATATACCAAGGATTCCTGAATTTAAAAGCTAGCCATCATAATCCCTTTCCTGTGTTTACGCCATCAAGAGGAGGCTCTGAATTGGGCCCAGAAGTTCACTGCAAAACTTGTGACGAGCTCTGCCTCTCCCTGTCACTCCAGTAATGCCAGAATGCTGGTGTTGCTTGCTGTCCTGCTGGCCCCCCATGGGCATCTTGCCATTCCTAGTCTCCTCCTTGGTGTAACATGAAGAGTGAGGATTTTGGAGTCAGTAGGTTTGACTCTGAACTCCACCATTTACTAGCAATATGACTTTAGGAAATGTTATTCTAACCTTAAGCCTTCGTTTTCGCATTTGTAAGAAGGCAATAATAGTGCTTATTTGAATTAGTTATTTGGGTAAGACACCCCATACAAAACAGGCATCCAAGCTGTTTTGTTTTGTTTTGCAGCACCAGGGATTGAACTCATGACCTCGCACTTGCCAGGCAGGCTCTTAGGCCACTGAGCTAAATCCCCGGCCCAAGCCATGTTTTTACTATCTGATTATATCCTTCCTCCAGTGCTCAGAAAAATGAAAGATAAACACTTCTAGATAAGGTTAGTATCTCTACAAGCTCCTAACCAACTTCTGAGTTTGGGTAATCTAGAAATGAACAGATTCTAAGAAAAAGTTGATGCATGTGATTTCAGTTGTGTCAAGAGATCAACAGCTGCAATAAGCCCTTATATACTGATCTGGCAATTGTCTCATTCTGTTAATAAAATAACAAGAAAATTCCTCAGAACCTAAAAACAGTAATCTCTATCTGATACTGCCACTTCCGTAGACACCCCGAGGAAGACCAAGAAAGCAGTGTAACAATGAAGTTTACAAACATGGGTTCAGAAAGCAGTCTGTGTTCAAATCTCAGCTCTACCACTTACTTAATTGCTGAGCTTAAGTAATTTTTGTAAAATCAGAATTAAGGATTCGCAGGAGTTAACTGCATAAAGCATGCAGTAGTATCTTAAGTAGAGTCCTCAGGGCTAGTTATTAGTAATTACAGGGAAGATATTCAGGAGGCACATTATTTTTGTGCTTCCGTGCCAATTCGTGCTAGAGATTCATAGCAACAAGGTGAGGCAGCCTTGTTCCTTCGATTTTTTGTTTGCATTTCCGTAAGGCTTCAATATAATATAACTTGATTTCCCCATCTAGAGAGTCTTGAGAGGTTTTTATTGCTTTTTGTTTTTTAAGACAGATAAAATCTGCATGTTGTAAATAAAATTGGATGAACAGATTTTATAAGAATGTCTAAAGTAGCCAGGTGTGGTGGCACATATCTGTAATCCCAGCACTTGGGAGGCTGAGGCAGGAGGATTGTTTCCAGTTCAAGGCCAGCCTGAACTACACAGTGAGACCCCATCTCAGGGAGGAAAAAAAAATGTTTAAAGGAAACTACTATGTATATCTCTTTCTTACTCTCATATTTTTACTTAAACTATCCTAAAAAGAGTAGGTGGAACCCAATTATGGGGTCTCTTTAGAACTGATTCCACAGGTGTTTACTATCCGATGGAAGTTTCTTGTCCTTGAAATTAATGGATGATTCAAGATTATCCTGAGTTGTGCTAAGATGTGTTCCTGCAGGAAAAATTATTAGACAAATTGAGATAAGGCCAGGCGTGGTGGCACACACCTGTAATCCCAGCACTCAGGAGGCTGAGACAGGCTTGCTGTGAGTTTGAGGCCAGCCTGGGCTACAAAGTGAGTTCAAGGCCAGCCTGAACTGCATAATGAAACTCTGTCTCAAAAAGAAAAAACAAAAAACAAAAAAAAAATTAGGAAGAAAAATTGGAACAACAGTAACATTGTCAGGAGAATTCCTAGTTTTGCCTGATTTTCTGTCCTCCCAATGTTATACTCAAACTAGTTACAAAGTCAGAAAAACAGATCAAGCACTTACAACTTCCTCATATTTATACAAAATCAATAGGATCTAATGGTCACAAGGGCAGAGATCTTTGCTGACTGCACTTGGAAGCCACTCAAATACTTGCATAAATGAGTTAAATGAAGTCAACAAGGACCAACCAGAAATGTTCTGTGCTTAGTCTTTTAGCAAAGACATGAGGAATGTTACCTTTTATAGACGTTATCTTTCAAAGCCCAGGACTTAGCAGTGCTACTTTGCTTCATTAAGGATGTCTCCTATTTTCCAAAAATATATTTATTTTTAAAAACAAAAATCAGATGTTTCACAGAGTAAAGTTTTCCAGAGACAAACCAGAGTTCAGATTCCCACTTAGTGTGAAAGCTGAACATCAGTAATTGCATGCAGAATTTATCTTTCTCTGCAGGAGGTAAAATAATCTTCACTGCATTTACTCAGTTCTCTAAATCTGGTTTGTATTTCTACCATCGTTTTATTCCATTCCAGGGCTCTCTCATGCAAGGGAATCCATCTTTAAAATTCAAAACTTCCAAATTGAGATGAGCGATTGTTTGGCTTGGGTTGGGGTTTATAACCAATCCGATCATTAATCATCTGCTCCCGGCTCTTGGGGTCAGTGCCAATCCCAATGGCTCCTTCTCCATCATTGCCTCCTACAACATCCACATCTTCTTTCTGTTTCTTGCGAGTCTGAAAGTATAAAAATTTTAGGATTTAAGGCAATGTTCTTTCAATTGCAAATGTTTTTTTGATACCTACTATGCACTGGGCATGGACTAAAGGAAATGGTTAGGGTCTAATGAACAATAAACTGAATATCCCAGGTTTTGGATACTTACAGGTATAAAAGGGATACAGGCATACGATGATAAAAGATAACCTCTGTGCTCCAAGATATCATAGTCCAGTTGGGAAACAGGCAAATAAACTATTTCGCATTGGATGATCAGAGAGAATAGAGGGAAACCCACATTGTCAGACAAAGAAGTGAGAAGTTGGAGGTATGGTACAGGAGGTTTGGATCAAGAAGCTGGAACTGGAAAGATACCTGAGAGCTAGCAGACAAGAGGGGAAGTGTTTCAGCAGATGTACTATTCAAAACTATGGAAAATAACAGAACTTGTTAATAAAAATAATAGCCACCAGAAGTCTACAGCCTGACTCCCTAAGACTAAAATGGGAACGTTTATGCTGTGTTACAAAAGGTCTGAGTTTTTAAGGCTAAAGATGTAGCTCAGTGGTAGACAGTGTACATGCACAAGGCCCTGGGTTCAAACACATGTGTGTGTCCACACACACACACACACACACACGTGCATGAGTTTGGGGACTTTAAGTATATTTTGAAAAGTTAAAAATCTTTAATTTTTATTCCTGGTACCACTACCCCAATTTACAGGGTAATATACCTGATATAACAACAACAAAAAGCTACAGCAGACTCAGGGCATTAGTATGTACCTAACTGATGCTACACTGCATTTGTTGCAAACTGGCTATGACACTGCTGACCAAGAAGGGTTTCCTATTTAAGCTACAGTAACCTTTCTGACTATAGGTCAGTATTCCTTCTCTGGAAAATTTTTACATTTCCTGTAATGCATCTAGGACAACTGTCTCAAAGTAATCTGTAGCTTTTCTGACAACTCTTCCTTCTCCCAAGAAATGCAATCCTTTTCCACTATGTTCAGAACCCTCCGCTACAATATCCACCACCGCAGGGACTGCCTGAGCTTTCTCCATCAAAACTGTCCCCTTCATATGTTCACAATTTGACTGCTGTTTTCCATTATAATTTCAAAAATCATTACAGTTCCCCAAAATACCGTAACTACCACTGCCAACACTTCAAATGTAACTGTCATAGCCTCTACCTCAGCTACCACATCCACTACAATATCCTAGTTTCAGTAGCCTGGCCCACTACCATAGCCCCCTGTGCTACTTGAAACAGAATCACCTAAATCTGTTACAGCCACCACTGCCTCTCCTTCCACCAGTTTCCACTATGGCCAAAATTACTTCCGCCATCTCCAAGTTTTTCCCACAACCTCTCTGTGACCCAGTGGGCTACATCTCTTGTTTAAAAAGGGTCTTTTGTACTTCACAGTTATACCCATTAACAGTGTGTTATCTCTGAACAAAAACTTTATTAACTGTATCATTATCAAAAGTTATAAGCAAATCCTCTTTTTTTCCATTCTGTCCATCTTCCATAACCTCTGCTCTCAAATTTTTTTCTCTTTTTTTTTTTGAGATAGAATCTTCCTATG
>RJWT010051827.1:0-10643 GCA_004365215.1 Cuniculus paca
GTGACAAATGAGTAAAGTGCCCCTGATCTACACTACTTGGACACAGCCTATTTCCCTCTTTCCACAGGACAATCTGGCCTTTAGCTGGTCAAGGGAACTTGATGCTCATATAGGAAACACTAGAATTGTTGGTCTAACGTCCATGTAAACATACCATAAGAACAAAGATAAAGAGGACTATATGAATTCTGAATCAGCAATATATGTGATTATAAACATATTTCAAGGATAAAAGAGGATTCGTGTATTCCGACATAAAATTTAAGAAGCTGATAAAACATAAAGAGGCCATGGAAGCAACATAAAAGACCACAGGGAAGAGGAGGCCAGAAAGAAAATCAGAAACTGGAAAAATTCACGAAAGAAACAGAATATGACAAATCACTTTAGAAAAAACTGAATGATAAAGGGAACAAGGAAAATCAGATGTCAAAGAATGCAAGGGTCATCAGGGGGATAATTGAGAAAGGATAATAAATCCTCTCTCCCTTCCAAAATTTAAAAGATAAAATAGAATTAGGAAACAGAATTAAGACAGGCCACCATATAAATATATGTATTTTGTATACTTGTATATACTTATGTTATCAGAATCTTCAGCTCCAGCATATATCTGTATATAATAATTGAACTTCAAAAATTAAGAAAGTGTAATTTGGGAGCAAACAAAATGTGAACTGCTAATTTATTAGAGAAAAATAAACAGAAAAACCCCATCACACTGGGGCCAGGCATGGTAGTGCACGCCTGTAATCCCAGCTCTCAGGACACTGAGGCAGGAGGATTGCTCTGAGTTTAAGGTCAGCCTGGGCTACAAAGTGAGCTCAAGACCAGTCTGAACTTCATAGCAAGACCCTGTCTCAAAAAGACAAAAACAAATGATAATGACAGTAAAAGTAACACTCAGACATATATGAGAAATAAACCAAAATCACAGATTCAAAACTATTAAAATTAAAAGTGATAACAAATTTAAGCCAGATTCTATTTTATGTCATCTTTTTCCTTACACTTTTCATTGCCTTTTCCAATTTTATTTTTATGTTTAAAATTTTTTCACTTTATATTACTTTAATGATAATTTTATCCTTATGATTCTAACTTTTTTTCTTGTTCTTCCTGTTATTATTTTTCATGAGTTTTAAAAATTGTCTTTGTTTTTGTTGTTCTGGTTTTTTGACTAAGAGAAGTATAATGTAAACTCCCACAGGTGCAGGGTGCCACTCCAAATATTGACTAACCCTCAAAATCTTTCAATTTTCATTTACTTTTGAGATTCCTCAGTTATTTGTTTTTAAGTTTTTAATCACACCAATGTGATGTATGGACTGCATGGATTTTGCCCTACCATAGATCACCAGAAATGCACCTTATTTTCTTATTTAAAAAGTTATTTCTTCTCATAACTTACTAGAAGAAATACAAAGCCTGAGTCATAAATTTTCCAAGTCATGGAGAAACCATTGAAGAATATAAGTCTCTATTTCAGCTAGCTAATACAGAAAAGATAAGGCTGACAGAACAAGAAAGTTGATAGTAAAAGACTCATGTGGAAAGAAATCTCAACAAATAATCCATCCTCCTCCCACGAGGAGCAAATTTGTATTAGTGAAACTTCAAACAGGTATCACTTGCACCTCAGTTAATTCACAAAAATTGAGTCAGCAATTTGTGGTCAACCACATCAAGAATAGTTGATAGATGAAATGCCATTAACAGAATGAGCAGCTATCCATCATTCAGTAAAAATTCATCCATCACCCATGTACCAAACTCAGTACTCTCTAATACAAACACATACACTACACTGAAAACTGTCAACTTTTAATGATCTAAAACTTCTCTTCCATGAAAATGTGGTAACATTCACAGAAAGAACACAGAAAGTTCATGGATGACCAATTAAGAAAAAAACCAGTAAAACAATAAAGTTTTGTTAAAATTGCCGAAATAATAGAGTACGCTGTATAATATAATACCTAACTGATAAAATCTGATGCCAAGCGTCTGTGAAGTAAGAAGTTTGTTCAATGTATAATTATACATTTTATACCAGCATTACACATTTTCAAATGAAACGAGCCAAGAAGCATGAATGAGTTGCACACATAAGTTGATTTTGATCATTGTCTAAACTTTGATATCACAAGTATGCATAATTATAGTACAAGTGCCGATGAGCAATGATTAAGGCATGTCAGAAAACAGGTATTCCTGCATTCAGATGTTAAATCTAATTAATCATTCTCAAATAGAAGACAGAGCTTCTACTCACTACTAATGAATGATGGTTATTTCACGATTATGCAGCTACATGTTTGCAATGTCTCAATGAAGAACTTAACTACTAATTTTGTAAGAGCTATTTTTGGATGGCTAATGTAATTTTTAATGTAGAATTATGGATTGTGGTTAAAACTTTATTAACGAGGCTGATGTATTCACTGCCTATAATTAAGATATATGATTTGAGCAATGATTTACCATCAACAAATTCATTGTTTTCCTTTAAATTACATACCCACATACAAATGTATACGCATACATGTTATCTGTGATAAAAAAGGTGAAATGAAATATAAAGCCTGTGATAAAACTTACATATATATGTATATATTTCCAACAAGAGTTTTCCAAATACTGTACTTTTTTTCTTAAATTTCTACCTCAAGTAAATGGGAATTTTCATTCTTGTAATATATTGCATATTAAAAATGAGCTGTGTTTTTATTGATTTTTGAAAGCAATGCTTCCACATATGAAAGTAATAGCTTTTTGATTGATTCAGTCAGGATGAGTTAGACGTTGAAACAGAGGGAGAATTAATCAGAAAGGGTTGATATAAGACCTGCTCATAGTATAGATTTCCATTTTTTTGTGTCATTGTTCTCTTGTTAGAGACCTGATGGACTGTTTGCACCAGGTTGGATGATGAAATGAGTATAACTAGAAAGGTTACTAGCTAAAGCTACATAAGAATTTAATCTATTCTAAAATTAACAAAAGTGACTACAGAATTCTGAGTAGAAATGGTGCTTCTTTTGTAGTCTAGTAAAAAAAACCTTAATATTTATACAAAGAATATGTCAAAACATACAAAACAATATTAAGACAATAACTAACTGAAGATCTAATATATTGTACTGTGTATAAGAAATTTCCTAAGAGGTATATCTTAACTATTCTTAACACCAAATAAATAAGTCAAAGCAACTGAGAGGTGATAGATATACTAATTACCTTGTGAGATGGAGTTTATCAGTTATTTCACAGTTTATAAATACACCAAAACGTAAGGAAGTGTACCTCAAATATGTCCATTTCTTGTCATTTTACCTCAATAAAGCAGAGTGGAGGAAAGAATATAACTTTGCCTTGCTTTATCAAGTAGGCATTGTAGAAAATGTGCATATGAACTATGTTTGTTGCCATTTAAATTACAAATAAATAGCTTTGCTTGGTTTTGACACTTCAATTTACTTATTTTCCTAGTCTAGTGATTCAGGAAACATGACTCAAGAGCCCAGTTAGAGCTAGAACCTGACGCTAGACAAACCCGGAGAAAACACGGTCCTACCCCTGTCCCTGAAATTTGAGTCACTGTGGTTGTTCCACCACATTATGATCTTGAAGGATGCAGAGGAATAAGGCACTCAGTCCACCTTGGAAGGCACAAGCAGAGGAATGTCCAGAAGAGCCAAGTGGACTATGTTAGTCAGCTTTTTGTCACTGCAACCACACACCTGAAAAAATCAACTTAGAAAAGGAGACGTTCACTTGGGCTCACAGTTTTGTCCGTGATCAGCTTAGCTGGCTTCATTGTTAGGTCTTACACAGGCAGACACGTCATGGTGGAAGGTCATGGAATGGGAAAGCTGCTCAGGAAGCAGAGGATGAGGGAACCCTCAAGAAAGGGTCAGGGACCAAATAATACCTGTCAAAGCCATGTCCTCAGAGACTTGGTTTACCCAATTAAGTCCCAGGCCCTAATAAACCCACTGAGTTATGAACTCATCAGTGGATTAACCCTCAGATTGCAGTCATTTCCTAACAGCCCTACCTCTGAACACTGCTATATTGCAGATCAAACCCCCAACACATGAGTCATGGAGGGACATCACATTCAAAACATAACACAGACCACACATGAGAGGGTGTAGGGTACACGCCTAAGAGACACTAACATAACAATGATGATGCAGTAGGTTGTCTAGGAAGGGAAGAGAGACCCGTGAACTGACAGACAATGGCATCTAAACTGGATGAACACAACAGGAGGCCATATAAGCACTAATGGAAGGGAAGTCTAAAGAGGGTCCAATTTGAGTTATAGTAGAACAAGAACAGGACAGTAAGGTTAGGGATTTGAGTTTTCACAGGTAGAACATTTGGGCTACAAAGGACTCAAATTTATCCTTCTTTATGGCAAAGAAAATTTGACATATATATATAATATTATATATATATATATATATTGCATTCATATTGCATTGTAAATATATATATATATATATATATATTGCATTCATATTCTTTATCTATTAATCTGTTGATGGGAATGTAGGCTGCTTCTAAGATTTACCTATCATGAAAGTGCTGCTATAGACATGGGTATGCATGTATAACTGGATAGGCAGAAACAATGTTGTCAAAATGACCATATTACCAAAGATGGTATATAGATTTAATTCAATCTCAGTGAAAATGCCAACCTCATTCTTCACAGAACAACAACAACAAAAAAATCTAAATTTCATGCAAAACCAGAAGAGACCCAGAATAGTTAAAAATATATTGAACAAGAAGAACAAAGCAGAAGGTATCATAATAATGGATTTCAAGCTTTGTTATAAGTCTACAGATAAAAAACGGCATGGCCTCAGTACAAAACTCACAACGGAGCATAGCTGAGGATGCAGAAACAACACCATGCATCTTCAGATATCTGATCTTCACTAAAGGGGCCAAAAATACTCTGGCAAAAAGATAACCCTTTTAAAACATAGTGCTGGAAAAACTGGTTATCCATGTCCAGAAGAATGAATCTAGATTCATATATCTTATGCTCCAATCAAATCAAATCAAATCAAAATGAATCAAACATTTACATATAAAAACAGAAGCACTGAAACTGCCAGCAGAAAAAAATTGATAAAACTCTTGAAGACATAGGCAGAAACAAGAATGTTCTGAAAAGAACACCAATTGCACAAGAAAAAACCAACAATCAGAAAATAGGACTATATCAAATTTAAAGTTTTTATACAGCAAAGGAAACAACTAAGGGAGCAAAGAAACAATCTATAGAATGGGGAAAAATTTACTCACCTACTTCTTAAACAGAGGACTAATACAAAGAATATATTAAGAACAACAAAAAAAGGATTAGACCTCCCCCATAATAAAAGATCCAGTGAAATAATGGGCATTTGAAATGAACAGACACTCTTTAAAAGAAGAAGTACATACTGATTTCCATAGTGGATGTACCAGTTTACATTCCCAACCAACTACGTAGAAGTATGACTTTCTCCACAGCCTCACCAGCACTTTTTTTCTTTGTTTTCTTGCTTCCTTGCTTTCTTGCTTGCTTGCTTTCTTTCTTTCTTTCTTTCTTTCTTTCTTTCTTTCTTTCTTTCTTTCTATGATAGCCATTTGTTCTGGAGTAAAATGAAATTTCAGATTTGTGTTAACTCACAAATTTCTGATGGACAGAGATGGTGAGTATGTTTCACATGTTTACTGGCCATTTGTACTTCTTCTGAGAAGTAGCTATTTCATTCTATATGGCTATTTTCTGATTGGGTCTTTTATCTTGGGAAGTCTGATATTTGAGTTCTTTTTAAATTCTAGATACCAGTCCTCTGTCAGAGGAATAGCGGGCAAAATTTTTCCCATTCTGTATATTGTCCTTTCCTCCTATTGTTTCCTTTGCTATGCAGAAGTTTTCTGTTTTAATGTAACCATATTTGTTCATTCTTAATGCTACATTTTGTGCAATGGGTTCATTCTATCCAACCCAGATATTCCGATTCTAGGTATCTTCCCACAAGAGCTAAAATATTATAACACAGTGATGCAGTCATACCTATGTTTATAGCAGCACAAATCATAACAGCTAAATCTTAGAAGCAGCCTATATGTCCATCAACAGAGGAAAGGATTAAAAAAAATGTGGTAGCTTTACTAAGTGGAGTACTACTCTGCCATAGAGAAGGATAAATCTGAATCATTTGTAGGAAAATAGATGCACCTTGAAGCTATAATGTTAAGGGAAACAAGTCAGACACACAAGCTTAAATGTAACAATAATTTCTCTTAAATGAGAAACACAAAATATAAAAAAATGAAAACAAAATAAAAGATACTACAAAAAAGGGAGATGGATCTTTTGCAACTGAGAAGGGAATTTAGAGATGGAGGGAGGTAGGAGGGCGGCGAGGGAAAGGAAAATAAAAAGAATTAAGATGGTTTAAGTATCCATACCTATTTCCTATGATGAATGTAAACAATATGTACTGCAAACATGCAGTAATAAAAAAGTACAACTGTCCAATTGGAACATGACATCGTTGACCAATACAGAAATCAAAACACAGATTCTTACTGCAGAAAGAATGGGCATGTTCACTAATTTAGAAAGCATTAATTCTTAGGTTTTTTGTAGTAGCATCTGGTATGGGAATTCACCTTTGCTGGTGTTGCATGAGACAGAGCAAAATTCATCCTAGAGACTGGAATTTTAGTCTTTGGCTATGTGTTCAATTAACCAATGTACTTAGAGAAAGTAAAACATCTCTGAATCTTGGTTTCATCATATGTCACATAAAGGGGCAACTTTCAGTTCATCAGTGCTATATTTCTTTAAAAAATTACTTTTAGATTAGTAGCCAATTATACATCATGGGTAAAATCTCATCAAGCTGGTCTGTATAATGAAGAAAACAGACAAATTTCTCCTACACATGTTAGCAGCCTTACTAAAACTTCTATTTCTAAATTTTTATCACTATTCACTTGATACTTACACAAGTAGAAATTAATAGACATTCTCAAAAAAAAATTAAAAGTGAAGTTTTTTAATAGTGATTTTTTACTTAACTCCAAATATTGTATTACCTGAGTAATGACCATAGGTTGATTCATGTAGCAAAAGGTATTATTTTGTCACATAAATTACATTTATACATATTTATACAAATTGAAAACTTAATACAAAGACATTCTTTTTCACTGTTACTAGAAAACTTGAAAACTAATATTGTAAGAATATTTTGCATAATTTTTATAATCTTTCTTCTTTCAGTCGATGCATACCAGTATTTAAGTATCAAGTTTTACACAAACACTTTCATTTGACTACATTTGTCAATTTTATAGTAGAGAGTGAATTACAGACAAGCGGTATTTGGATAGCTAAAACATACCACAAAAGAGTTAAGTGTCTTTCTTTAAAGAAATGAGATGCAAACATCCTTACTTTCTATGCTTGACCCTCCTGAGTACAGAATGCTCTTATCCTGTCAGTAGGCTGTGGCCTTGATCCTTTAAAATGTCTCACAAGTTTTCAACTCATAAAATATATCTGAAAATTTTTTTCTAGCCAACATAAGGAAGTCAAGTTTTAACTACACGTTGCTATGTTTTTGTTCTCTAATATTGTAGGAAAATTAAAATGTGCTTAATTTCTGGGTTTCCCTAGATAACTCAGTTCCCAGGTTCCTGTGAGTCAAGGCTATTTCCCACCTTTAGATTTACCTGTCTATCCTCCACTTACGCTAGTTCATCTCGATCTGTTTCAATAAGCCCATAAACAATTCAGAAACGAGCTCGAAAAACTGAACCTAGTGTGTCTGTATATCAAATCTTGGAAAATACATTTTCTTTCTCCTAATGGATCTTTCAAAACAAGTTGAGCTATATTTTTGTAAGACCTTATGTGGAGAAAAACAATCTGGAAAAGGTATCTATAACCTTCATCTCTAACCACATAAGTCAATAGATCTTCATGACAGCTCTTCAAACTCATATAAAAGATCAATATTAAGGCATTTACCTGTGAAGATTTCAACATTGTGCCATAGATTTTAACTTGCTGGCCCAGTTTCTGATCTCCAATCTTTTCTTCTGTAGAAGCATGGCTAACTCTAATCATACACTTCACATGAAAAACAGATTTGTATATTTTAACATTTTTTAAGAAGGTTAATTCTTTTCCTCTCTTGTTCAAAAACTGTGTTGATAATCATTAAAGATATCTGAATGAAGATAATTTAGTAGAGAGACTATCAATCCATTGGGCACGTTTACCTACTGAGGTCTCACAAGACAGCTGACTCAAGTGGAAGAATTCATTCAGGATCATGGGCATTGAAAAGCTGTGAGGAGCAAAAATTTGTAACATAAATTCAAGTACTATTTCTTCAGTTGTGGGTACATCTAGATAGAAACTTGAACAACAAATAAACCAGTATGCATTCACACCTGCTTAATAGAACACTGCATGGTGCAGCTCTCCACTACTCCACCACTGTGCTTACAAGATAAGTTGTCAACCATACAGAGAAAACCTGCTAGTAATGGTTAGATTTGCATAATTTGGAGCCCTGGTGGCAGGCAGAGAAGAATGGTCTAGTGCCCTGGAAAATGTCAAGGCTGCAATAAAATTCTTCCCCAGGATACTTAGTTAACTCCCAAGGACTCATCAGGGGAGTATACAGCCTTTCAAGTAAACAGATTCTCATGTTTAAATTTGTTTCCTTCTGTCTATTTTCTAAGAACTTGAGCTAATTTAAAAAGCGATACCCATGTTATTATTTGAGATACTAGAGCAAAGAAGTGCCTAGAGTAATGAGATGAATATTTGCTTTCTATTTTCTCTATAAAATGGAACATACTGGGTGCATCCCTTTATGTGATAGACTGAATTCCATGATAAATTGTATGCTTTAAGAAAAATAGAAACAATCTACTTTGTTACAAAAACATACCTAAGACTAAACTAATGCTCTTTCTCATGTATTGGTTCTCTTCTAATGATTTCTAATTGGGAAATTCCACCATTTAAATGTGTAAACTAAAAATTCAGGACCTGTTCCTAATACCATGTATCTTAATCTATTCAATCAGCTAAGCCAAAGGCCCATAAACTAAGTGGCTTATAAACAAAATAAATTAATTTCTCACCATTCTGGAAGCTGGTCTTGATCCAAGATCAAGACACCAGTAAAGATGATGTCATGTGAGGGACAATGTCCTCGTTCATACACAGTAACTTGCTGATGAGTCCACAATAGGGTCTTATTTATAAGGGTACTCATTCCAAACACGAGGCCTCTATTTTCAAGGCCTCATCACTTCTTTAAGCTCCCACCTCTTAATACTATCATGTCGAGAGTTAGGATTTAATCAGAAGAATTTTTGAAGGTGCTCAAAGATTCATACTATAGTGCCATGATTTCTCTCTGTCCTTACAGTCAAGTGTTAAGTAATTCAAAACTTACCTCTGACATGGCTTTCCTATCCATCTTTCTTTTCTTTTTTCTTACTGTACTGTTATGAATTGGTGCTATAAACCATTCACACATCCTTCCATGTCTATGTAGCTTTGTAATAGGATATAAGAGAGTTTAGTTAATTAGCTTATAAATAGGCAGTCAACACAGGAAAAAGGATAAAAGATAAGAATGGAAAGATAATAAATTTTCCTCCTGGGAAGAAGGTTCTTATACAGAATATACTAAGTTAGTTGACAATTCCTCTCTATCTCTGGACCGGACTTTGAGGAACACTAGTTCAATTCCTTTGAACTTGTTTCTTTGAAACAAACTTTCTCCTCTGCTCTATTTACTACACAAGCACAGGGGCAAAAGACAATTTGGACTTTCTTTGGGAATTTTCTCCTGGTAACAGGAATGGTATCTTTTCTTATTTCCACTAAATATTCTCCTAACTTCCTCTTTTTGTCCATGACTTCATTTCTCAACTTCATGAAACTATAATCTTTGTACAGAACTGTTTCATATTTGGAGCTCCTGCTGAGAGCTGAGGTTAATATGTAGGAAGTAAGACCCTAGTGGGGAGTTTTTATTGTCTTTTTGCTCCCCAATATATTCTTGTTAACCGTGATTCCATTTAGGACATACACAAGATTTTAACAGTTTTGTTTTTGCTTTTATTTTTATTGGATAAACTTATAACCTTATGTCTCTTCTGTCATTTCCCTAGTGGAAGAAAAGATTTGGGGAACAATTTTTTTTTCACTGCCATAGGCTCTCAACTCCAACTTTTAAGTGCTGCCTATTCTTTTCTTTCTTTTTATTTGGAGAGTTATTTTACTAAAGACCAGAGAGACACCCTGAGAAAACTTTTAGTCCCAAAAAAGTTCCTAAGCCTTGCATACAAGGTCAGGTGTTTCACGCCAAAGGGAAAAGCATTCTCCTATCCCTTCTCCCCTGTCCTTGTTTTGAGAAATAATACTTGAGCAGGGTGTACTAACTGGCTTTCTTAGGTGGAATCATTACAGGTCAGATCATTTCACTGGTAGAACGGAAAGTAGTTTCAATGACCCTTATGGGTTGGTAGTGGCTTTAGACAAAACAGGTAACTGAGGAAGCTGACATCCGCAGCCTGCTGGTCTTCAT
>RJWT010051828.1:0-10638 GCA_004365215.1 Cuniculus paca
CCTATTATCTATCTTTTATTTTGCTCTTTATATTTTGTGTTTCTCATACAAGACAAAACATGCAATATTTAAGCTTTTTTATCTGTTTATTTCACTTAACAATATGGTCTTAAGGTGAGTTCATTTTCCTACAAATGACTCAAGTTTATCCTCCTTTATGACATTTTAATGGAGATGGAAGATCTCAAAATCTGTCTTACTGCCTCAGATTTCAAAATCTCCATTCCTTACTGCCTCTGAGACTTAAAATTATTCATTGGAAATTTCTAGATCCTCTTTCTTAAATAAAATAAAAGTAAAAATCATGCTTGTTGGCTTAAATAGGTTATAGTAAGAATTAAGTGTAAAACTGGGTATAAATCATAACTCCCCACAAAACAAGAGGAATGATGATGTTAAGAAACAATGCTTTGAACTTTCTCAAAAGTCTTTAAAATGTTACACATTGTTTCATCCTACTTAGGCTGTCAACAACAGAAGAGCATAGACCTGGGTGTTTCAACAACAGACTTTTTCTCAGTTTCTGAAGCTATGTAGTCCAAGACCAAGTTGCAGGCAGATCTGGCTCTTGCTCAGGGCCTCTCCTAGCTTGTGGACCACTGCATCCTGTGTTTATGTTCACATGGCAAAGGATGCTCTGTGACTTCCTCTTTCTATACCTTTATGAATTCATCTAAGCCTAATTACTTCTCCGAGGCCTTGCCTTTTGATAATACCACACTGGGGGTTAGTAATTCAACATACGAATTAGAGAGAATGCAGACATTTGGTCCATACATATGTTATTCCTGGGAGAAAGGTGTTAGTGTAATTGGGATATGTTTTGATATGCCCAAAGGAATTCAGGTCATTAACAGTTTGAATGACTGTAGTTTTCTAGTAACTATTGACAAAAGGGCAAATGTCTACGAACTCAAAATGTCAACAGTGAGATCATCTTACTTTTGCAATTACATATATTATAAATTTCTACTGAAATTCTTAAGGATCTGTACAAAAACACAAGATTATGTTCTCGTTTTATGGATGGAGATATTGACATGACCAGAAATTGAATTTTAACAAATTGCTGTGTATAGAGCTTGTCCTTAATTGATGGTCTCTCATTATCTCTTTAGTAACAGCCATGTCAGCACCCTGAGATAAAGAGTGTGTTGTTTAAAGATTTTCCTCCACCAGAGCTTATGCAGAGTTATGCAGGTTTTCCTAACAGTGTGATCATTCTATAGGGCAAGTTGAAAGTCACTGCAAAGAACATCTTCCATACTCCTTCAGTTAGAGGTGAAAACTGAGAAGTAGAGAGAGTGCAGAAGGGTCTCATGATTAGCAGGCTAGCTGATGCAGGCATTGAGGAGGTAAGACCTAGGAGGGCCATCTGTTCTACTACCCTTTAGCTGTGTGACCTTGGGAGAAGTAGTTCTAGCTTCTTAAGCTTTCAATTCCAAATCTGCACACTGATAATAATGTATAGATGAAAGTGCCTGGTACATAATAAACACTCACTGGCCCTCAACTTCTTTTAGTTGTGACTCTAGGACTAGCAACCATAATTCTTAACTCCCAGTCCAGTTTGCTTTCTATTATACTTTAGGTTGCATGTGTAACATTGCTTTGAACTGAGACCATTAAGTGCATTCTTAAAAACCTTGTCTTCAAAAATCAATCTGTTCAGAATTTTAATAATGCAAGAAAGAAGCTTGAAGTTGGCCTACAGAGATTTTTATGAACCAAAGGGTTATTTTTAATTGGATTTTGTGCCTGTTGTTATGGAAATGGTTGTTTCATAGATTAAGCATTATGACTTTACTGCAAGATCAAGCCCAGAATGGGGTATAATGATGATATCATCCTTATGCTTTTATTCCTTGACAAAACGGATTTAAAATTAAAAGATCAGGAGTATAGCAGCTTCAAAAGCACACATTTATAAGAAGAAACTGTCTCTCCTATAAAAATAGCTTTAAAATGATATATTCTCTTTTCAGAGATCAAAACTAAGGATGACCCTAGCTCCCAGTAGGATGCTCAGCTGCTGTAGTTATTAAGCACTTCTTTCTCCTCTGTTGAAACTAGAAAGAGCTCCTTTGATCTTGGAACTTGCTTTCAGCATTTGGTCTCACAGCATTTCTGCAGTTGCTGAATTAACAGGCTTCCTTTTGTTATGTAGTAATCAACCTCTCAAAATTGTTTTGTCCAGAAGAGTTTTATTCATGTATCTGGATCTGTAGTATAATTATTCTAAAGAAACAAAAGAGATAAGTTCTAAGCTTAATGGTGATTGGTACGGTGAATTCATGTTGCAAATGTTAGCTTATATCGCTGGCTAATTTCAAGCCCCAAAGGCATTCTAGCCAAGCAAGACAGAGTTTACTAACACCAGAGGAGAACAATCAAAGGCAGGGTGGATAACCTAGAATTCAGAAAGCAAACAGTGATACTATGTGAATGGGTGCAGTAGGTTTCTCCTGCTTGCTTCCCTTGTGTTTTTATTTTTTTTTGTCACTTATTTTCCTTCTCCCTCTTGCTGAATTATATCTTTATACTTTCATATGTCTTTCTGTGATCCTTGGATATCAATTAGTCTTGCCAGTAGAATTTATGTAAAGAAACTTCAAATGCTATTCCTGATTCTCAACCTGAAGAAAGTCATGAAATTTAATAATTTTATGTCTTTTGTTAATTTATTGTTTTCTCTGTTGATTTAATATACCAACAAGTTTAAATACTTAAAAAAGAGTCATGAAAGGCGCTCGTCAGCAAATAATATACACAAGGAGTGCTCAAAATACACCGTTAAAATTTAAAAATAATTATAGAGAGGACATATTGCCATTAATCCCCTTCAAATTACTCCCCTTTGCTTTGAACATACTTATTTCATCATTCATGTTACTTTCTGAATCACTTCTGAAAGTCCTCTTTTGTGAATGTCTTTATGAGATGTGATTAAAAAAAAAATACAGTGAAAGCTGGTGTGAAATAGCATTGAATGAAAAAGCAGGCTGGTAAATACAGTCCGGTGAGCCCACATCTACCTTATCCAGTGAATCTGGAGCTATGTGACTTATAGCTCTTCATCAAAGCAAAAATGGCTATTAAAGCCATTTTGAAATGATCCTGCATATTGAGGCAGCCACAACATTACAACTACATTCATAGAAGGGAATTTCCAGAACTATTTCAGAAAGTAGCAAGAATGGTTGGATAAGTGTGTTTCCAGCAGTGAGAGAATTTTGAGAGGGATTAATGGCAATGTGTCTTTTACTTTAACAATAAAAAAGATTTAACATTCACTGTATTTTTATCATGTTTCATATTTTAATATATTTTCACATTTTTCTGAATGAATCATGTTGCGCTAAGAGAAATATTTTAATACAAATCTCAATTATATTAAAAACATCTTCCTTTCCTTTGTTTTTAAGTTGAGGAGAAATATAGTCTGACTTTGTCATTTCAAAAATTTCCACTAAATACCTTTTTGATGTACGAGATCTGTTTTAAGTCTATTTACATTCTATTTCTTCACATTTACATAGATTCACTGGGTGCTGCTTTCTCACCCTTTTTCAAATTGTTTTTGTCTGTCAACTAGCTGGTAATCTCTGCCCTCCAGTACCACTTTCCCGGTCTCACACCACACTAGGCTCTTAAAAATGGACGTTTTGTGTTTTCATCTGCTCCCTCCAAGTCCATACTTTCCTCCATGTGCAGAAGCTCCTCTGCCACATGGCAAGATTTGCAGTGTGTTGGTCCATTAGATCGAAGGAGGAGAAAAGACAGAACAGTGCACAAATGTAGGAGGCCAGTGAACCTAAGAGCTTAGTGAACGCTGGAGTCACAAGAAAGGATGTGCAGTGGTCCCTCAGCATGGCACCTACAATCACTGGCAGAGTTTCATCCGCTACTAGTCTCTTCACTGAAAACGGCACACTGATGACCTAGGATCACTGACTTCAGCGATTATGTGACTGCTAACCACTTCACACTCAAGAAAGAGATCATTACAAAAATTGGCTATTTCCTTTAAAGAAAGTATGTGTGTAAATTGGGAGGGTTCCCAATGCTAAATTGACTGTGCCTATTTATGACAACAGGTTAATTCATTTTTTAAGTAGATGAATAAGGTTTAAAAATTCTTAAATTGCCACGCCTGAGTGTTTGTTAACTAGTCATTTTCCTTGCTTGTTATGACTCTAATGGGCTTGAAAAATGGTCCAGCCAGTCTCTTTTTATCTCTTTTCTCTTCTCTCTCATTTCTTTCTCATCTTCTCTCTTTCCTTCCTCTGTCTGGCTTTCTCCCCTTTGTCTCTTTCTTTCACTTTCTGTGAGGTTCGTTTGCTTGACTGATTCTGAGTGTCCATAATGACTGTTTGGCATATTCTACAGGCAAAGGTCCCGAGACCCTTTTTGCTGGCTATAACCTCAATGATAATGAATGGCACACTGTGCGTGTGGTTCGTCGAGGAAAAAGTTTAAAATTAACGGTGGATGATCAACAGGCCATGACAGGTAAATGCCCCTATTCTTATCATAAAGCTTCAGACTTTCTCATTTCTTGCAGGTGGCAAATGCTGGTAGAGAATATGAGGCTTAAACTCACTGTCCACTTTTAATTCGGATTTTTATTAATCACTTCATTTAATAAGCAGCCTGTGAAATATTTCCTTCCAAATGAACAGCACTTTTTGTGTCATGTTCTTGTCCTTTAATAATTCAAGCAGAAATTATAGTATATTTTAATTTAGTGCCTTGATAAATATCTTAGTGCCTCATAAAATATTGAAGCCTCCACGAGGATGTCAATTTATGTTCAGATTGTTTCTTTTTTTAATATTTTGATGATGAAAAGAAGGAAGCTCTATTTTCTATATAAATTGATAGATAAACTGACATTCTGTCAGATGAACTACTTTTATATTCTATTATATGAACTTATATGATCATAGAATAGTTCGTTTTTGGTCATTTAGCTCAGCTGGTTGAAATCTAATATTAAGGATGTCAAGTTCAATTCTAAACTCATAGAATTCTAGCCAAGGTGAGCTTTACAAAGTTCTGCCCTGGAGACATAAGGAAGACAAATGAAAGAGGAATCAGCACACCTTTATCTTCTTTGAAATAAATCCGAGCACATTACCCACTGGGATATTAGCTCCTTTTTCTTTTATAGAGGGCATCTCTGTGTTAATTCTTTCACTGCAAAGCACAAGATGGTTCTTGTGCAGTGGAAACATATCTGTTCTGCATTCAATCACATGAGCTTTCCAAGCTCAGAGAATGGTCAACTCTATCAATATGGAAATAGCTTGTATGGGATTGTAACTTTTGAAACAGTCATTCCTGAGTTTAAATAAAGGAACTACCAACCCATAGATCTTTTACTATCCTACATTCGTCAGCCCAATACGGCTTTCCAATTTTTTTTACTACATGTAGTGGAACTTTATTGTGGAAATCTGCTTTATTGTGGAAGTTTACTTCGTTTCACTGCCACCTGAAGAGCTTTAATGGTTGATGTTGGAGCCTCACAGGAGGCCTCAGGAGGAGCCCAGTAATTTGTTCCACTTCTCAAGTCTCCAGAAATCTTGAATGCAACAGATGTGCAGATCTGTGTTTAGAAATCACTGCTATGTTATGTCATTTTATTCTCTGAGGAAGAAAAATCAAGCAGAGTGTTGTTAACATAAACCTTTATTCAAGACCACCAAGCGCAAGAAGACTGCAGATCACCTAAACTGAGGAGAGGAGACAGAGTTTTTCCAGGGTGTAGGCAACACAGTGTCCACTGAAGTTTGGGTAGGACACTTCTTGGAAGAAAAATGGATGGTTGTTGTAGCTTAATATTCATTATTTAAACATTGGACTTTTATCCAGAGGGGTAAAAATGAACAGGATCTAAAGTTCAGATCAAGAGATGTGAACCAAAGAGCTGCTAGGGACAAAAACATGCAAAAACCATAGCAGAATGTTCTCTGATCTCAAGTTTCCATTGAAAGCACGCCACCCTGTACAGTAGGGAGGGTGGTGTATGTATTTCTATTTTAAACATGAGGAAATGTACTCGAAGAGGATTCGTCAAGTGTGTTTCATTGAAATTCTGTTGTTAACAGCACTGAGAAGACAGCCTAGGTTTGGTTTTTGGATTTTTTTGTTTGTTTGTTTGTTTTTGTTTTCTTTGGTTGGTTGTTTTGTTGATTCATTGTCTATTCTTTTGTAGTCATTATCCTCCTGATAAGTGTTGAGCTGTATGCTAAGTACTTTCCATATTATGAGGGTAAGAAGTACATATAAAATTTAGGTGATACCTGATAATATAAGGTAGTTATGGGATATATTGATTGATTACATAAGCAAATCATGTAAAGAGTCCAGAAGAGAGACTGAGGAATTAGGAACTAGGTTGAGGAACTAGGTTTCAGTGCTAGTTTAAACAGTGAGCAAGCCTTTGAAGAAAGGATGCTTTAGATGACAAATGCATGGGGGGAAATCTACTTATGATCCCAACTACTCAGAAGGCTGAGGCAGAAGGCTCTCAAATTCAAATCCTGCAGACCAACTTAGGGAAACCCTGTCTCAAAATATAAAGAGGGCTAGGGATGTAAGTCAGTGCTACCTGGGTTTAATTCCCAGTACAGGGGTCGAGGTGGGTGAGTGTGCAGGAGTTTTTGGCATAATAAAGAATGAAGAATAACATTGATAGATAGGGCTGACAGACTTATGTTCAGGAAGTGGTTTTTTGTTTTTGTTTTCAGTTTTGTTTGTTTTACTTCATGTGACCACGTGGTGGTTGGTAGAGTTGGAATGGTCTTCTGGAGTCATGGAGTCAGTAGTCAACACTGAGTTTATATTTCTTGGTCTTTCAGTCATTACATTTAAACTGAGGGCTAAACTGAGACAATTATTTTTGAGCAAATGAATCCTACAGCAATGTATTACATGGTTTCAGATGTACAGTAGTAAATCTTGAGCTATAGTTGGAATGGGAATAAAAGAATGAAATGTTTTTAAAAATTTTTATTTAGCAAGGCAGATGTGGTGGTGCATGCCTGTAATCTCAGCAGTTGGAAGCCTGAGGAAGAGGATCACTGCAAGTTCTAGGCCAGCCTGGGCTACATATTGAGTTCCAAACTAGCTTGAACTACATAGCGAGCCCTTCTCTCAAAAGAGCAACAATAAAATTTTATTTAGAAATAATTTTAAATTTATGAAAAGCTCTAAAAATAAAATAATGCAAAGAAAAGTAGTGTGTATTTACTACTGAAAACATTTCAATTCCATTCGCTTTAATGTTTCCCTTTCTCATGTTCTCTTCCCCAACTCTCTCTGTTTAAAAAAAAAATAAGTTTAGTGGTACATTTTAGGTATACAAATGATCACATTCATCCTAGGGAATTTGTTTTCCTGAACCAATCAAAGGAAAGTGAGATATGTACTGACTCCCTAAATGCTTCAGTATGTACCTTTTCATTGATAGAATATTTCTACATATTCCATTTTTCACATTCCAGTTTTGTCAGTTGGCTCAATACTGTTTACAGGTTGTATTTTCCCTGCTCTTACACAAAATGTTGTATAGCATCCAATATTTGACTCAGATAATATGTCTCTTTAGTCTCTTTCAATTTACATTTTCACAAACTTTTTTCTTTTGTGACATCACCATTTTTGAAAAATGTAATACTCTTTGTGCCTTACATTAACGCGGTCACTCATTTTGTACTTATCTGATGTTTCTTCATGACTACATTCTGGTTTAACATTCTGGGGTGAAATACCACATTGTTGACATTTGGTCTTCTTCCAGGATCCTGTCTGAAGGCAAGGGCCAGACATGCTGTCCATGTCTCTGATGGGTGATTGAGTTTGACCATTTGGGTGATGTGTTGTTCAGACTCTTCACTGTGTAATTGCTACATTTTCTCCCTTGCAAATTAACAAACTGTGGACAAAAATATTAAGACTATGCACCTACCCTGTGTTTCATCAAAATTTTGGCCAAGATTCAGCATATTTTGAAGATATTTTGCCTGATCAACTAATGTCCCAGGCACAGATTTTCTTTGCCATGTCTTACCCTGGACTTAGTCATTTATTTTCCATTTAAGTTAGGAATAATACAAATAGTGTGCTCATCATTAGTAGGGTACCATAGCTTCCTGATCCTTTCAACAAGCATGTAGGAAATATATTCATTATACACACTTGCACTTACATATGCATATAAATACAAACACACTCATACATATGAATTACTTGTGCGCATAAACATAAAGATGTACATATTTTCCAAAACATGATTTCACATTGGGATCTCCTTATTTACAGCACTGTTTCTTGATTTCCCACATTGCATATATCCATATATTTTTCTCCAAGATGACAATTCAGCTCCTGGTAATATTTATTCATTTGTTCAATCTTATAATGCATCTATAATAGTTTCATAGATGCTTTGCCTATACCAATTAAATTAATAAACCAACTAAACAGAATTCACGATTCCTTTGTGGTTCTGCCCATTCCTCCATGTCTAAGATGAACATATATACTCAAGTGCTGAAAGTGTAAATAACTTAGTTATGCACTTTCTTCTTTCCATTCTTCATTTCATCATTTTTGTCAAAGGGCTCATGAAGTCAGCAGGTCATCATAACAAACAATCAGTATTGATTCGTCTAGTATGAAAAGGTTTTCTGAAAGGAATAATGAGAACTCATACCCGAGGCTTAAACACAGAGTGGGATTTTGTTCAAACACCATAGTGGCCACTTGCAGCCACTCATGAATCAGGAAAGCTATGAGAGTTGTTATTAAATAACATAGAATTCAGAAGAGCAAAGCACTAGAAGCCCTTCATTCAATGTCCTGCATTTTCCCCCATCTTAAGCCACAGTGATTCTATTAAGTATCTGTTGAACACAGGGTAGAGCATACTCAGCTGTTCCTGGGAATATCTGTCTCTCTCCCAGGTTTGCAGCAGAGTGGCCCAAGGAGAAATTTCCTTTCACGTCTGAAAGCATCATCCAATGTTCAGGATCAGTAAGTGAGTGTGGAGTCATTGAGTTTCAACTCATTACTTTGTCTAAAAGTCTGGAAATGTGCGCACATGCGTGCATGTGTGTGTGTGTATGTGTGTGTGCATGTGTGTGTTTGCCTGTGTCTGCCTTTGTCCTCCTGGGATAGCTTTCATCTTATATCTAGTTACTCAAGCCTAAGAGCCAAGCATCATCATCTCCCTCTTTGCCATCATTTTTCAGAGTATATTTAAAAAGTTATCTTTTGTGAATTTTCCATTAAAAAATACTCTAATTAGAACACATGCACAAGTTATAGCTTGTGCCTACTTAACACTCTGTTAGTTCCTCATATAACTAGGATTCATGGTGAGAAATCTGGCCCTGGGTGTCCATTTGACTTTGAGCTTCCAAGCTCACTTACTCATGGCTCTAGCTTATTCTCCCCACAAAGCTTGGTTCATTTTCTTCTCCTTCCTAGAATTCACCTGTTGATTCCTTTCCACAGGTTTTTATTATAGCTTCTTTTTCAATCCATCGAATCCAACTTAAATATGATTTAAACTGCCTACTCCCATTCCACATACACCAACAGAACAATCCATTCATCAAATTTGTATCTTTCTGATTTATTATTATTATATCCTTAATTTTATGCTACCCCTTTGGTCTGCCTTCCCCTAATAGAATGCAAGTTTTGTGAAAACAGGGGTCATGTCTGCTCTCTCAACACTGTTTCTGGGTTGCAAACACAGCACATGGTATCTACAGTGAACACATGATAGCTCTCAGAGGATGAGCAAGTGGACTTAACACCCAGAGGTTATTTTCCTTCACACTAGAAATTTAGCCCACCTCAGAGCAAGCAACTGCTCTCTTCTCTTTCTATTTAGTGAGGAATAATATAACCAAAGAACTGGATGGTCAGATGTGTTCATTGCTACTAGGGTTTCTGCCTTTTGACCCTTTTAACAGGCAACGCTAGGAAGTATATACAAGTATATACCTATACCTATAGATACCTGTAAACAACCAGAGGTACATACACATTGCATGTATAAACATATGCATATACGTATTTTAGATCCATAAAACTCTTGCTCCACAAAATAATCATGATGTCTTTTCCCTTTAAAGTTCTTTATTCTTATTGACTGGACATGTGCATGAGGAAGATGAAACATGGTTGTCAGTTGTGAATGGAAAAGATTTGAAAAGAAACAGCCTGTCTGTTTTGAATGGATGATTGCCTCTGGCGATAATTCTGCCCCATGAGCATCCATATCTGCCGTAACTGTTTAAGTGACTTATATATGCTTCTTAGTAAAAATAAACTTTTTACATGGGTCACAAGGTGTTTGCCTCATAACTGGGCCATGGTTTCTTTGATACCATTTTACTACCTTTTGATAATTTAGGCTTTGTATAAATACTTGATTCCTTTGAAAAGGAAAAACAGATTTTGTTATTTTTGTTGCTGAACTTCTTGGTCCTGTTAAAGAAAATGTTCTTCTCTGTTTCAGAGCTGCCAAGCACTTTGCAGTTTGGGATAGTATTTAATTTGAAGTATTAGAAATGTCTTTCTGGATATGATATTGACTGTTCACAGTAGAAATTTTAA
>RJWT010051829.1:0-10635 GCA_004365215.1 Cuniculus paca
GGGACCATTTCTTTAGCCATATAATGTGGCCTAATCATAGGAGTGATATGCCATAAATTTTGCAGATCCTATCCTTGCTCAATGGGAGATTATATAGGACATACACAATGAAGGTTGAATTTTTTGTTTTTTAATTTTATTGGTACATTTTAGATATACATAATGATAATATTCATCATAAGGAATTTGTACCTGGGCATGATATATCTTGCTTCCTCTTTTTTCCCATTCCTCTTCCCTCCTTTCAACCCTTCTTTCCCTCCTTACTTAAATAAGCTTTGTTTCCATTTTTTCCTTCCATTCTTTTTTATCTTGATCCTTCTTTCCTTTACTCTTTCCCCTTCCTTGCTCCCTTTCTCATCTGAACATTTTCTTTCCATTTCCCAATGTGTATTATACATTTTGGTCTGAAGGTTGAGGTCTTGAAGGCCTGCCACAATCCAGATTGTGAATTACTATTCTGTGGGTTCTGTAAACTTCTATAATAAAGAAACCTGAATAGCTTTGTTCCACCTATAGTTCCCCTAAAGTAATTTGGAGCATATGAAAACCTTATTTTCATGTAGTACTTATCATTACCCTTGAAATTTCTATTCTCTAACTTCCCTGATTTGTGATACATTAGAATGAAAAAAGCCTACTGTGAAGTTATTCCAGGTTCAGATCCATACCTTGCCACTGTTCAGCAACTTCAACTTGGACAAATTCTTTGGACTTGTAAAGCTTGGTAAAATAGGTATGGACTATTCATAACTGCTTTTCAAGACTGTCACCATGTTGCAACAGAAGTCACTAACATCTTAAAATAGGGGCATCCAACCTATGACCTGTGAGTTGCGTGCAACCCTGGACAGCTAGAAATGTGGCCCCACAAGATTGTAAACATCTAACATGATTGCACAGCGGTATTTTTCATGACACAATTGCATGGTTCTTGGGAATGGACTGCATAGGTACAAACAGACACTGTGTAGGGAAGGGCATAGTGCTAACCCCACCTCATGTACTTGCCAGGCATATAAATCTTATTTAATTATTAAACCTGGGTTTGTTGTGTTACTTTGAAAATAAAATAAGTTAAAAAGTGAGGGAAGTTTTGTTCCTTATGTTCATTACCTATATCTTTTGTATGTGACTCAAAACATTTCCTCCTCACTCATTGTGGCCAGGCAAGTCAAAAATTTGGATAACCATGCCTTAGAACATGTCTAGTGCAGGTTAAAGGTTCAACAAGATTTTGAAAAAGGCATTACCTTTCTGGGCTCTCCTTTTACATGTTAAAGTTCACAAATACTTGCAAAAATGATACTCTTGGTTTTAATGTGCACAGGCTTGCTAGATATCAGGCTTAAAGCAACACAACAACTTCAAGTTGAATTTTTTAAAATTATAATTTAAGGGAAAGAATGCTTATTTATTCTGCACATGATAATTTATGTTTAAAAACAGTCATTCATCCACACGTTCAAAGCACAATGAATTACAACTGGAATGAGGGAAAGAAGAAAAAAAGAATGAAAAAGATTATATATATATATATATGATAGATAATTATACTACTAATCTCTGTTAGTTCATCAAAAAGAATGGTTTGTGCCTTCATTGTCTGATCCTTTTTTCATGCCTATATCTTGTAATCTGAGCAACTACTTGAAGATAACAATATGCAAAAAGAAGAATAATGAATCTAGAAATTAATTATTAGCATATGTATGTAAAGCATTTCTGCGCTTTTTTAAACTACTAACGTAAAAATTGGAAGTTATCATGTGGATTGAATTGATTGAAATGTCACAAAAACTACCTGGAACTACTCCATTTAATTCAAGTAAAATAATATGAAAAACCTTCAAACAGAAAATGTAAAGCATAGACTACTTAAGAACAAGTTCCTTTGGATAAGTGCCAAGTTTTAGAGACAATATGTACACAGATTAACCTGCAATGCAGTCTGTCTACACAGTAAGTCTAAGGAGTAGTGACTTAAAAGGTGTAAAATGACAAAACTTGTGGGTACTATTTAAACACTAGAATAATTGTGTGACTTTCAGCCAAGTATTTGCCCTTTCTCAGTTTGTTCATCAATAAAATAAAGATAAAAATAGTATCTGTATCATAAGAATATTGCAATGATTAAATAAAATTTAATGTGTTACTTATAAATTCCAAAATTAATTATTACATAAGTTTAAGCTTTGGTATGATCTCAATTTTTTTATCGTGTGTTTTGTGTTTAAATCCTTGAATGAAAGTTTGGCACTGACTTTTGAAAAACTCAGAAAACCTTACATAGAAAAGCACATTGGACAGCTTATTAAAAGAAGAGAAACAACATGATTGTTTTATTTAATGTTATTAGCTACTACCAGAGATGAGAAAAGTGTGGAGACTGTATTACTCATTACCAAAATTCTTTCTAAACAGTATCCTTTGCAATGTATCCCATAAGGCATCTGCAGGATTTTAGGGGTACAAAACAATTTATCGAAACTTCTCTACAAATTGAAACTCATATTTGGAGTAATGCATTAGCAATGTACAGATCATTTATTCATGTTCTTCACTGATAGATTTGCACAGATCACTTTTATTATACAAATGCTCCTTTAGTGATTAAAATTCCTTCTCTCTGGCATATTGATGGAAAAGAATAAAAGAAAGTGAATAAGAAATGTAACCTGCTCTGATAGACAAATTGTATATATTCAAGAACAAGGAAAATGGCGTGTGTGCTATCATATTAAAAATAAAATGCATTGAGAACTGCTGGTGTTTCCATCCTCAACAATGAAAGGCACAGAATGAGAATGTTCACTTACAGTAATTTCATCAGCGTGCCATCAGTGGGGCTAGAATGAATGGTAGACATTTCTCTTGCAGAAACATGAATAGGATATCATTTTGCTATTACTTCTGCAAACACAGCTAGGTGAACTAATGCTCATTCTAAACGGCATTTCAGGCTTTCAGAAAGGTACCAACAAATAAAGAAAAAGCCCTTGCAATTTTGTTTTTACTAGGAACTATAAGGTACTTGGTCCTTTCCTGAGCACTATCAAAGATATAAGAAAAAGACACTAATACTTCATACTGCCACCAGGTGACTACATGACTTCAAGGGGGGGGTGCTCCTAGCATTTTGATAGTGTATAAAACACAAGGTTGGAGTCACAAAAAGCTATAGGAAACCTGTCTCTGACACTTAACATATAAACTTAAGTATGTTTCTTAACTTTTCAAAGATTTCAGGTTCTTCGTAAAATGGGAACAAAAATACCTATCTTTGCATTTATGATGGATTAATGTATCTAAATTATTTAAACCAATTTGCTACAGACATGCAATAGGAGCTGTTCATACTTCTTTTCAAGTTTGTCTTTCTCTTTGCTCAATAGCAGCCTATGAGGTAAAGATTTTGGTGCAAGAAGTTTATTTGGGAAATTGTTCCAGGAAACACAGGTAGAGGAGTAAAGTGAGACAGAGAAAAGAAGGAAAACAATAAGCCAATAAGCTATGAGATATTGAGTAGACAACTGTGCAGATAACAACAGGGGGGCTCAACTCCATTGAGGAGCTCTGAGAAACTGAATAGAACAACTTTGGAATTATTCCACCCCAAAGCCAAATGGGTTAGGGTATTTATCCACTCATTCTCTATTCTTGCTTCAGAGGCCTTAACATTGCTGCCAGTATAGCCAAACCTACTGCCACATGTTGAAAAATAGCCTGAGGCACAGAGAATCCAAGGGTTTTTCAGAAGGCAGATTTACAGAGGGGAGCACTTGGGGGAAATAAGCAGAAAGCCAACAGGATCTTCACAACCAAAACTTTATGGAACTTCCCTGGCTCCTCAATTCTCACTACTTCATGAGGCTTTTGTAGTAAAGATAAAATCTCTCAAACTCTATTTTTAGGCATCTTGAAATCTGAAAATTTAGGCTGACAGGATAAGAATATATACCATCTGGGTTAAGTGGCTTTGGAAATTTGAGCTTGGGCATTTCAGATTTCATATGGTATTGGTTTGGGATGATTGGATGCATGTAGCAAAAAGTGTAAACTGAATGCACTCAAGAGGGTTCTGGTGCCACAATAGGTGCAGTGGTATTTTTTAAGAAGTGACATAGAGGAAATATCTGTAGTGATTTGTGTCTAGATGTCCACCCAAAGCTTCACGCAGCCTTAGGGATTTTTCAGAGGCTGAATATAGACTGTGGGATGCTGGGATTAAAGGTGTGTGATCACCCTTAGGGCTTTGGCACTGCCCTAATCCTAGAAATCTAGATTGAATATAAAAGGGGCAGAATGATTCTATTGAGATCAGTTGTTGATTTTGCTGTGTTTTTCCCACCATGAATTGTTCTCCTCTGCAAAACCAACCTGCCCTGGAGCCAGCCAATTATGGACAGAAACCTCTAAAAACTGTGAGCTAAATTAACCTTCCTGCCTTTAACTTTGAGCATTGCTTATTTTGTCTCAGCAATGAGAAAAGTAACTAAGACACAATTTGGTACTAGGAGTGAGGCCATTGGTATGACTATACCTGCCCCTGTGGTTCAGGAGCCTTTGGGAAAGGCTTGTGGGAAGAGTTTGGAAAGGTTTGGAGATGCTGGCTGAAAAAGTCACACTGGAATGCCTTAGGTTGTACTGTATGGGAGATTCTGTTCAGAGTGAGAAGACCAGAAATCCAATAAAGACCATGCTCAGGAGGTGTCTGTTGGGAAGAAGTACTGCATTGGCTGCTGGACTCCAGATGGTGTGTGTTACACCTTGACAGAAAGTTTATCTACATTTTTCTCAAATCCACAGACTTTTCTTAAAACTGAAATTAAGGGCAGCAGACTAACAAATCTGGCAGAAGAAAGTTTAAGGCAGTCAAATGTTGAGGCATTGGCATGGCTATTGTTGGGGGCTTTGATCAGATCTATGTTGAGAATCAAGAGCAAAGAGCCAAGCAGAATGATTTAAAATGTTTGAGTTTGGACAGAAAGGAAACCAATAAAGCTGTGGACTGCAAAAATAGAGCAGAGGAGATCTTACTTGCTGAGAAGGGTCAGAAGAATAGAAAAGACGGCCTGAGGACATCATAAGAAACAACAGGACACCACCCCTGGCAACATCAAAATTGTAAAAGTGAAAGACTTGGCTTTGAGCAGAAAGTCTCAGAGCACCATGTTCCAGAATAGCAGAGGCCTAGAGAATTTGTTCCTTGGAACTGTATTAAGAGCACTCAGAGATCCAGGCACTCAATCCCTACAGCCAAGAGAGAGGAAAGCCTGGATACTGCTGCAGCCAGCAGCAGACCTTGGCATCATCTATGTGGCACTGGTTTTAGATGCATGCAGAATGGAAGAGTTATGGGGTTAGGAAGGCTTCCACCCAGATTTCAGAAGAAAGTCTGGGAGGCCAGGCAGTGTGCCCCTGAGAGGGCAGTGTGAGAAACTGTGAGTGTGATGCCAAAGGTGCAGTGGAGACCCCAGAAGTTTGGAGAAGCCAGGAACATAGATCATCTGAGGAAAACTGTCACAAGGGAGCAGAGTAGGCCCAAGAGACAAGCCATTGGAGCTACAGCTACTGGAAGTGCTGTAGGGGTGGAACCTCCCAAGCCATTTGGAGGTCACATTTTGCCACAGATTTCCTGAGATGCTGCACATGGAACTACAGGATTTAATATTTGCCCTGCTGGATTCTGTACTTGCTTTGGTTCCATTCCTTTGTACCCCCATTTGTAATAATATCTAGTTTGTGCCATTGAATATTGGAAGTATTTAACTTTGTTTTCATTTCTACAGAGGGTCACAGCTAAGACTTTGCCTTAAATCTCAGAGGAGACATGAGACTTGAACTTTTCAGCAATGCTGAAACTGTTAGGACTTTGGCAACTCTTGGAGATGGACTAAATGTCTTTTTCATAAAGGATATACATGAGTCATTGGGAGGCCAGGGGCAGAATGTTATGGTTTGTGTCTAAATGTTCCCTGAAACCTGCACACAAAGCTTTTGGGGATGTGGCTAAATCTAGACTGTGTGATGCTGTGATTAAGGGTGTGTGATCAGTTCACTGATTGCTTTGGCATTGCCCTAATCCCACATCCTAGATAGAGAATAAAAGGGGCAGAAAGATACTGTGAAGGTCAGTTGTTGATTTTGCTGTCTTTTGCCCACCATAAACTGTTCTCCTCTGCAAAGCCAACCTGCCCTGGAGCCAGTCAGTTATGGACAAAAACCTCTCCTAACTGTGAGCTAAATAAACATTTCCTCCCTTAACTCTGGGTATTAGGTATTTTGTCTCAGCAACAAGCAGAGTAATTTAGACAGCCCCCAACTTACAAATATTTGAATTGTAAACTTTCAGAGATACAAACAGACCTCATGTTATGAACATTCATAAATGTGAAGAAATCACAGAAGTATCTCATGTGTCCGCTAGGCATTGTCAGAATCATGCTGCTGTATGTTTACTATACAGTGGGATAGTTGTCAGTACTACAGTGGTCAATCAGAGCCCAGTATGTCCAGAAGTGAGAGGAAAAGCAGTGATGCTGTAGAGGGGACTGCTAGGAATCACAAAGCAATAACCATGAAAAAAAGTGAAAAAAACATTGAGAGATTAGACTGAAGTGAAAAAATGGTAGATGTTGCTCATTCTTAAACCATGAATCATTCAACCACTGGCACAATTCTAAAGAACAAGGGCAAGATCATGGAACATGGAAGTCTGCTGTGCCAATGAAGTTACTTTGTCAGACTTACAAATGAATCCAACTCACAAACATTCTCCAGAACAGAACTAGTTCATAGGTTGGGGACTTGTGTTTGAGATGTTGTCATTGCAAAACTATTGAAATTCCTAATGCTTTTATCTACTATTAATTTTGTTTTATTCTGCACAAATGAATCAGGATCCCTCAGATACCAAAACTTTTCCTCTTCAGGCACAAGATTTGTCCCTGGCTGAGGCCTAGAAACATGACTCATTTTGCATATCATAAGGTTCCAATACCTCTCTCACTTAGGGATGAATGTGTGCAGAAAGCATCAAGTACTTTTCTCAGATTCCTTTCCAGTGTTGTGTGCCCATCTCCAACTTCTTCCTTTTGCTGCAAAAGGCCAGCACCTGCAACCTTCTCCAGAGCTATAAGAGCTGACTCGCCCACAGAGGGCCAGAGCTGTGGGTGCACAGGAGATCATATTGCCTCAGGGCAAACCATAACCAATGATAAGTGCACTGCTACAAAGGCCCAGCTCCCTTGATAAAAGATGGGGACAAACGCTGATCTACAATTCATGTTTCAGGCTCCTCATGCAGTCACAGCAAGACTGACACTTCATTTGCACTTGTAGCTTGGCTCTCATCTGCTATGATTTGGATAAATGTTTCCTAAAAACCCATGTGTTAAAAGCTTGCTCCCAAGCCTGTGGCATTACAGGACAGTGGTGGAAACTTCAGGAAGCAGGACTTAGTGGGAGGATTTATGTTGTTGGGAGTTATGCCTTTGAAATGAGTTATGGAACCCTGGTCTCTTCCACTTTCTATTTTCTTCCCAGCCATAAGGTAAACAGGATTCCTCTGTCACATGCTCATGCATGATGTATTACCTTGCTCCAGACCCAAAAGCAGTGTGGCCAGCCCACCATGGACTAAAATGTCTAAAAGTATGAACCTAAGTAAACCTTTCTGCTTATGTTGATAATCTCAGGTATTTTGTTAACAGTAATCACTGATTATCACCCTTATCCTGTTTCCCTCATCCTCTTATTGATTTCCACTGGAAGAGGACCCTTCCTAAAACTGCTTGTACTTTAACCTGGTATAAGACAGCATGGACTAACGCTGATTGTATTCAAAACAAAACAAATCTCCTGAGAAATACAGCTCATTAATGCTCTGAAACATAAAAGAGGGTGACAGTCACCATTTTCTGTCATGGAGATTTCTGCAGAAATTATTCTGTGACTTCACCTGGCCTTATTATGAGCCCTCAGATACCTTAGTTACTTTTAGGACTTGAGTTGGGGGTTCAGGCTATCTTTTCATCATAACCTAGGGGAGGTGAGGATTCAACACTGGAGCTCCTCTGCCCAGGTTCCTCATCTTGTGAAAAAACTCTTTTGAAAGAATATAAAACCTGGAAAACTCAGAGCAGAGATGAAAAGAGAGACTCTAGATGCTGTTGGGTCCATGAGGTTAGTTATCTTTAAAAACAACACTTTTTTTTCCTTTTGGTAGTTATGTCAGCCAATAAATACTCTGTTGTTGTATAAGTGGCCTTGGCTTCAGTTTCTGTCACCTAAAACAGAAAGAACTCGGACTAATACCTTTGGTAACTAATAGAGCTAGGACTTTATGCCCTTGCCACATTATTAGATAGATGGACAGGGTAGAACAATTAGAACAAACAAGTGAATTGCTCTTATGCAGGTAAACCACAAACTGAACTTTTTAAATTGTGCTTTTTAAAATTAAAACTCAGATATATTTTAGAGGGACTGCTCATATGTTCTTCTTCCCCACCTTCCCAGCTTAGAAACAACTTGTGCCAGATACGGTGGCATATGTCTACAATCCCAGCACTCTGGAAGGCCAAGGTAGGAAGCTTAGGAGTTTGAGTTCAGCGTGGGCAATTTATCAACTTAGCAAGATCCTATTTTAAAAATAAAAATAGGGTTGGGGATGTAGTTTAGTACTAAGACCCTGGCTTCAATCCCCATTACTTCAAGAAAAAAGGAAGGAAGGAAGGAAAGATGGAAGGAAGGAAGGGAAAGAAAGAAAATAAGAAAGAAAGAGAAAGAAAGAAAATACAATTTTGTACTCTAAATTACAATCAAATATAAAAATATTTTTATACTTCTATATTATATGTTTTTAATAATTTAATCTGATCTTTTTCTGACTACCAAAACTTCTCTTGCATAGACCAATGATAAAAAATCACACAACGGAAATTTGGAGACTAATCTTAGGATACTTCTGTTAAAAATTATACTTTTCCCTCAAACACAGAAGAATAACATAAAAACTCATTTCATCAAGAAAATAAAAATGGTCTTAATGGCATAGACTAAGGCTGATAGTATAAAAATTACTTCCTGCAAAAGTTTAGCTCACAAATGCTCTGAACCCTTATTAAATCAGATGGATAGCAGAACCATTAACTGTTTGGAGAAATTTCAAATTGATATTTGCTGTTTCATGCAGAATATTAGAATAGTACTTCCTTGAGTTGGATAAAATCAAACTAATGACATGAAAATTACTATTTTAATTCATTTAATGATTGCTTAATGACTTAAAGCTTTTAGCATCCCTTTTTTTAAAATAGTTTTTCTAAATTAACCCACTAAAAGATGATACATAAATACAACATTTTAGGTAATAATCTGTGTTTTTGTTGTTTTTCGGAGGACAAAGGAGATATATATGATTATTAAATTTCAAAAAGGTGGGAATGTCAATGTCATTAAAGGATTTCTTCTCTAAGAACAAATATTTATACTGGTGGTCTTCAAGTAGGGGTGATTTTGCTCTTCTTCTCCATCCTGCCCCCTTCGGGACATCTGGCATTACCTGGAAACACAACTATCTGGAGAGGGGAAAACATTTGTCACTACATATAAGTAGGCAAAGGCCAGGAAACCTGCCAAACATCCAAAAAGGCACTGGATAGACAGAGAACTATCCAGCTTGCTATCAAATGTATCATTTCTTTCACCATTCTGGAGCTGTGCCTTGTAGGAGTTAAGAAGACCGCCTCCAAGCTGGACTCTGGCCTTCACATCTCCTACCCAGGTAGTCTAAAGCAAATCACTTTGACATTTCGTTAATTTTTCTTCTAACTTTGTAATAGAACCATAGCACTTATTTCATGGGACTATTCTGAGATCTGAATGAAGAAAACACTCCTAATAAATGTGCTTAACAGAATGTCAGCTCTTAATACACAACCTAGCCATCTGCTGTTTTTATCACTGTGGTAAAGGTACAGAAGATGAACCAAGATATTTTGTGGAAGGTTTGGATTAACCCATTCTGACACTAGAGATATTTTGACATAGCTTTGAAAATACTAGTATCCTTACATGAATACCCGTGTTTATAGCAGTACAACTCATGAGGCCTCTATGTCCATCAACCAATGAATAGATAAAGAAAATGGGGTATTTATATACAATAGAATACTACCCTGCCATAAAGAAGGAAAACTTAAGTCATTTGTAGGAAAATGGATGCACCTGAGACCATTAAGTGAAATAAACCAGACACACAAGCTTAAGTATCACATGGTTCTCTTATATAAGAAGCCCAAAGTATAAATAACCTATAAATAAAAGATAAATAACAGGAAACAGGGAGATAGATCTTCTGCCAACAGGAAAGGAACCGAGTGATGGAGGGAAGAGTAAACAAGAGCAAGGGAAAGTAAAATGATTTCATACGTGTTATGTACATGTACCAATTTCCCACAAAAAATATAATCATTATATACTACAAATATGCATGGTATTAGCAAAAAACCTTTAAAAATAAAAAATGTATTTCCTTAACAAACTACTAGATAACTTTTACTATATTCTTAAATTCCACCTCTTCTCTCTCTTCTCTTTAATCTCAGAACTTCCTGTTCCTCCCTCATT
>RJWT010051830.1:0-10644 GCA_004365215.1 Cuniculus paca
TATCATTGAATATATTGAATATCTACAAGGCTCATACCTACACTGCTGTATCTTGACCACTGTTTCCTTTCTTTTTAATTAACCTAGTCATCTCTTTGTATCTTAAGGAATAGTTGGCATGCATGTGTTTGTAGCTGTTTTCCCTCCCCTTTCGATTCATAGCTACATACTTTTTTTAATTATCGGACTATTTAGTGTCATTAACCATGCAGTTGCCTCCATGTTTGAGTAAAATGGTCTGTAGACTGTAATATTTTCAGTGTTCTATTTGCTGAAACTAATCCATAGTTGTTACAAATTTTAAAATGCAGAGACTATTAGCATTTTCCTCATAAGTTATTATCAGTGTATCCTTGAGATTCTTAGAAATAGTCTTTTGGATATCGAAACCAACTGTAATTTTTCCCTTTGTGGATACTGAGTTCCCAGGCAGCAGCACTGGCTAGGTAAGGTAGTAGAAACTTACTGAAACAATTTGAAAAATAATGAAAATCGTATACAGTCCCAAAAGATGAATGTGCAACTCATGAATTTATGATGCATCTTCAAGCAATGTGGCAAGAAAATAATTTTAGCTACTGAAATGTTCGTCACATGATTTTGAGTATCAAAATAATTTAATTTATAACTGAGCACATAAGATTTTGTAGTCTACTTGAAACTTATATAAAATGCTTAATGTGTATATAGAATTTTTATCCAAAGTGCTATCTTAATAATACATCACAGCGTCAAACATGTTGCCTGACTGGTTATCATCACTGCTATGTTGCCTTCTGTCCTCTTCTACCAAAAATAAGAAATAAGAATAATAATTTCATATTGTGTCCCAAGCTCTGCTGTTTACTGTGATTGTCCTTGGATATGAGTATCCCTTGAGTATCCCTTTTAGTGTTTTAGTCCTATCCTTTGTACAACAGACTCCGTATAAGCTGAACTCCAAGAAGAAAACATTTTCTATATACATGGATTTTTTTTAACTTTAGTGAAATTGTGCGGACTGAAAGAGAAGGCTTCAAGATGTATAATTTCTATTCACTGAAATTCCTTAAAACAGTTGAAAATTACTGTTAAAAGTGTTTTGGATTTCCAGCGAGATGAAAAGACTATCACAAACAAATTCCTTGCAGGAGCTGCAGCAGTTGCTATATATTTCAGGCTAATAATCAGGCTTCTCGTGGGTCAGGGTGTCATATCCCAGTGGTGTCTAGAGGGAAGCAGGGTTATCTCACATGGCAGCTAGATAACCCTGGAAAGACTTTTGAGCGGCTGAGATAATGGGACTGAATTCTGAAATGAGGGTTGAAATATATTGGAATATTGTTACATGTGAGAGCCATAACTTTTTAAAATAAATGTTGCCACCTTTTGACATCGTTAGGCATGTATGGTCATTTTTTAATGGGTTAAATTAAAGTGCATAGATTGGGTAAATGATGAAATGAGCCAGATATATAATTGTATATTTAAATACATACATTAAAAAATTATAATTTTTCACATACAGGAGGCTTTTATTAACAGAAAGCCGCTGAACGTAATTAAAACTCTAATGTGTGTGTTTATAAATGAACACTGCTGAGCAAAAATTGAATTATTTTCTCCAGTTTTGATACTGAATTGACATTTCCTAATGATAGCAAATTTTCACTTTCTTAATGGTTGTTTTTAAGTTTTGAATGTAAAATTATTCTGAATGAAACATAGTTGCAATAATACAGAAATTTTAAAAATTTCTTTGCATTACTGTGTTTCTAGCATAGTACTTTCATAAAATATGACATAAAATATTAATACCTTTTTAAAATGTCAAATTCTTTCAAAGATTTATAATTCTGTCTTTGTATGTGCCTCCAAAAAAGATTTCCCAATCTTAAATACAGTGAAATTTGAGTTTGGTGTGTGTATAAAATTAATCCTCTAAAACACTTATTTTTAAAGGTAGACCTGGATTTCTTTTATATGAGTTGAATAGGAAAATCCACACTTAAATTACCATGGCATATGAATCAGACTTTTGAGAGGATGCATCGATTCTCAGTATCATTTAAGCATATGGCAGTGAGATGAAATCATAAAGTGTTTTACACCATCTTATATACATTTTGTTTATTACGTCGGCATTTACTTTCATAGGAAGCGTTATACTTAGTGGATGGTACGTATGGTGATGCGCACTTGTTTTCTTGAAGTCCGTATTATTGCAAGCCTCCTAAGTGAGGAATTTCGGAAGCCTTTGGTCAGCCAGTAGAGGCCACTCACGGCTTGCTACTGAGACTGGACAGCCCTGGGCGATTCCTCAGCCTTCACTGCTGCATATCACCCTGAGCCAGTGAATCTTTAGTGTCTCCAAAAATTGCTGCTGTGGAAAGTATGGAAAATGTTGTTGCTCTACTTGTTGTTTAATTATGTAGTGATTAATCTGCTCTAGTAAAACATTTAGATCATTCATTATAGTCTATACCAAGAAATGAAAATTTAACCACTTAATCATTAGAAGTGTTAATGCTCTGATAAGCCAGTATTTATAAATTCTCCATTGTTAATGCTGATTGTATTTCATCTGAGAATAAAAGTATCTACAATACAAATTCAAAATAGTTACATTGTTTAGTTTTAGTTTAAAAATGTAGCAATTGCCAATGTCTTATATACACACACACATATATATATATATATATATATATATATATACACTGATGTGTCTGTATGTATTTCTAAACTTTTACCAATTTAGTAGTATAATTGTTATTTTGATGATTCTTAGAAAAATCAATGTGTCTCTGTTTCTTGAAAATGTACTAAGATTACTTCAAACTTGGGTGAAATCTGTGTCTTCATTCACGTCTAGTGTGATGCTGGTGGCGCTGAGGTCAGTGTCTGCCCTGTGACCCAAGTCCGGATTCCTGCCAGCAGGGATAATCCTCCACTGAAAGAAAGCCTGGTGCTTCACTGTGCTGGGGACAGGGCAAGGGGGTAGAAACCTTCTGGTTTAAAGGTATAACCTCACATTTAGATTGATAGCTGCTTTTAAAGAAATAAAAATAGTCCGAACTCTAATTCTGTCTGTGTTCTTTGACATCTACTTGTCACGGAATGTTTCCTCCCCTCTGGTTAGGTTCTACGTGTCACGTTGTAGTCGTGGAGCCATTTGCTAGACAGAGCTCTCATAACTTGCACTCTTGCCTTGGATTTAAGAGCAGCCTATCTGCTCCCTGGAAATTACAGATGATGACCAGAAAGTCCCTGGATGTATCATTCTAGGCTAGAGAATTTCCAAGATCACCTTCTAGACTCAGGTCAACATCTCCTGCGGTGAATCCCCAACATAGAAAACACCTGCTTTTATGTATTGGCTTCTAGTAAAGGAAAAATTACTAGGTGGTGACTAGGACATTTTAGGTTCAAATCTAGCTGTATACACTCTGAGTCTAGAGGGAACTCCACCTCCATGAGTGCTCACTTCCTCACCAGTGCTTTGAGAAAAATGATGCTGCGGAAACAGCTGATAAGCAGGCACAACCTGTAAGAACAAGTGTGTCGTTGTCATTAGTATGAAAATGGTAACATTTTCAGTAGTTACATTAATGCTTGGCGTCTTGTGTGATCATCATCCTGTTCTTTGGTGGTTTGTTCATGCTTAACCTCCTTCCAAAGAGGACTAAAAACTGGATGGTAAAAATAAAACACAATAGTGTGGAGCCCTTAATTCTGACTTAAAACCATTCTATCCGCCCACCATGTTATTATACCCATTATGCACGTGGCATCAATCGAGACAACATAATGGCTGTGAGTAGTAAGTGCTACGAAGATGCTAATAAAGTTATCCCTTAAAAGTTATACCAGTGGGAGCTCTGTTGATAAGAGCAGCATTACTTGTGAATTTGCCATTTTTAAAAGTAGAATTGGTTGTGAGAATTTGGTATGCCTTGCAGTACCATCACTGGGTTTTTACAAAACCCCAGACATTAAAGCATTTTCTTAGGCAGAAAACTGAGAAATATACAAATCAATTAGTTTATTGCAGCAGTTTCTGAAACTTCAGGTAATCCAGACATTCTCAAAAATGGGTCCCCCTCCTTCCTGAGCATTTGTTGCACGAGGACCTTGTGCTGGTGGGTGAGGCCCTAGAGTGACCTCGCCCTGTGCATTTAGGATGGGTCTGTTATTCTTTGGGTGTCTGAGAAAAACAAAAAGAGGATTTCTCCAGGTCTAGTTTATAAATACATATGTTACTTCCATAGAAATCTAGAAAATGAAATAAAAATATGAATCTTCACATGAAATACTGATATGATTCTTATTTTTAAAAAAGAAAACAACAAAATAACATGGAATTAGGAGGATTCTATAACTCAGTGCTTTATCACAACCTCAAAAGCGTAATTCAATGTAATAATAAAATGAAAATTGGCCAGCTGAATGGAAACCACATACTCCTTGTTACATAGCAAATTGAGGCATAATTTTATGTGCACAGTGGGTTACCAGTAGATATGTGTTGGATTATATTCAGGAAGCCAGGATGAGACCAGGAGCAAACAGTGTCTGTGTGAGGTGCAGGTCACATTAGCAAAAGATAAGGGGCCCACCAGGGAGAGCTTTGAACGCATTTCTCATTAGTTTTCATTTTACTTTCGTGGAAGTCTCTGGAATGAGAAAGTTGACATGTGAAAAATAGCAATTTAGAAAGTTAGATTTGGCAAGTTGGTAAAATGGATTGGAGCAGAGGGAGATAAATTACATTTCTTTTTAGAGAGGTGATTTTTTTCCCCTTCTTTATTCCTATTAAATGAGATAAGTACTTTGTTTACCTTTAATCTTATAAAATGTTAATCAGTTTATGCTACTTGAATTGTTACCTGCAGTATTTGCTTTAAAAGTCATTCTAAAACATTATATTTTACTTTTTCGCACGTCGCTTTAAAAGTAATTCTGGTGTTATTTTCTTGAATCTGCTTTCTCTCCCTGAATAGATTGTGCCTTTTGTGAGTTGTGACCATTCTGTAATATTATGAGAATAGATGACACAATGAAATATTTTATTCATTCCCTCAACTATCTTGTAACAATTTCCAACCCAGCGATGTACAAAACACAGGTGCCCTTATTTGAGATGCTCTTGGAAAATCTTCCTTTATTCAACGGCAGGGGGTAAAAGATAAACAATGCATTCATTTCAAGAAGGATGAAAATTAATTAGTAAACAATACTTAGCAGATTATCCTCTTCGCTTTTGACTGAAGACAGGTTTTAACACTAGCATCTAACATCAACTACTTTGCCCTCCTACCCTTTCTTCCTGCCCCCAGGGTTTGAAGTCAGATTTTTTAAGCTGGCTTCTGTTGAGCTGCTCCCTTCGTATCTGTCACGACTGTCTGACTGACTGCCTTGCTGCACTGAGGCCCCAGCGGCCTGCATCCAGGGCCCCTCCACTCCGAAGGCTTGCTTCTTCCTTTCAGAGGAGTCAGATCAGTGCTTGTCCTGAGAGAAGCAGGAGAGTTCCGGCCCTGACAGACCAGGGGGAGGCTGAGGCTACGCCGCCCTGCAGCCCAGGGGCCTGGCTGACTTGGTCGCCCGCTCCCCGCAAGATGGAGAGGCCTCGTCCCGAGTGGCAGCTGCCACACTGCGTGTGTGTCAGTGTGGCCACCGAAGCGGAAGAGCGTTTGGAAGGCAGAGAAAATGCAGTGGCGAATCAAAACAGAGCCGAAGGGGATGGCTGTGCTGAGGGGAAAGAGGAAGCGGTGATGGGTTCTGGACTCTGTGAAGACATAAAACGTCCCTAATTTGCCAGAGTCTTGATCATTGGGAACCGCAGCAGGTCATCGTCTCCCCTGCGGAGCGACCTCTGGGCGCAGGCGGCGGCCGTTTGGCCGAGCTTGCCTGACCGGGAAGGGGTTCGGGGCTCCTTCAGCTTCAGGGTTGCGCGAGGTGCAGTGGGTTTCGGGGATGACAAAATGCAAATGAGATCCGAATCCAGCCGTTCCTTTTATCTTTTGAGGAATCTGAAACTGATCTTTTACCAATGATCAAATGAGTAAGAAATTATTTCTAATGTGTCTACAAATTGAGATACAAGAGTTTGCCATTGATATCATTTAGCTGAATTTCCAATATATCGGCGTGGGTTGACCTTATCAATGAATAGTGACATTTACATAACTGTCATTAAATTTTCACCTCTGGCTATGGGGTTTCTGTAACTTGACTGTAAACAATCACAAAAACTGAAACCGATGTGCTCTTTTACTATTATGATATAAAAATTATCTTATCTCTTTCTGGCTTTGAGTTGGGGATGTAATAAGCATAGGTAATGAAAAGAAATATATCTTCTGTATTTAGGGTTATAGTTATTATTGATGTCGTAGTACTTAGCAAATGAATCATAAAAATTCAGGGCATGTAATGGGATGTCTAAGGTCATCATCACTGAATACTGGCTAATTACATAAATGATTTTCTCCAGGGTTTTAACAATAACAAGAATTGGATTATAGAGATACTGTTCCTCATAAAATACAGAATAGGTACTCCTTATCTAATTTGAGGGAATAAATTCTCTTTCACACTGATAAACTTGATTATGTGAATATTTTATGGGATGTCAAAATGATACAACTTTAAAATTTGTGATTTCTTAAACATTTCTGGAATTAGAAGAAGATCTGTATTTTGGAGAAGAAAACAAACATGCATAATTTTTCACTAAAAATTACTACTTCAAGCTGCATACAGTGGCGCATGCCTGTAAGCCCAGCTACTAGGGAGGTGGCAGGACGACCATGAGTTCAAGACCAGCCTAGAAAACTTCACTAGACTCAGTCTCAAAATAAAACTCAATAGGGCTGAGAATGTACCTCAGTAGCAGAGAATTCATCCAGTATACTGGAGGCCTTGGTTCAACACCCAATACTACAAAAACAAAAAGAGAAGAAGGAAAGCAATAGATATGATCACTTTCACGTAATATTGAAAAGTACTTTTTTGTAAGTGTTATCTACCCAAATTAATTATAAATTTTTATAGAGGTTGTTTGAGTGTGTTTCTTGGAGTTCAGTAATATCTCAGAGATTTCTACTAATAATCACGCTAAATACTTATTTTAAAGTTTAAAATATACTCAAACTTCAGTAAGCACTACTTTTCACAAGCTGCATTCTCTGTTAAAGACATGTTCAGGTTTTAGATAAGGTTGATTCCCACTAAAATGACATTTTCCTCTTGAAGTGGGCCAGGGACATGGCCCCTGTGAAAATCTTCATGTCTAGATATCAGTGTTGCTTTATTTCATTTAAAAAATTCTGAACAGACTGTGCCTATTTTTGTGCGTCTTCAAAAGGAAAACAAAAATCAACTTGAAAGAACAATGGATATTCCCCTCTATTTTGTAAAGGCCATTACTAGGTAAATATGTAAAACCATTTGAGTAGCTACGTTTGTTACTGTAAATCTATTGTGAGTTATTTGCCACAATTGAATTGAGCGTGTGGTTTTTTAGACATAGGAAGGATTTCTGAGAAATACACAGTGTGATTATTTCTGACTAGATTGAAAGCTTACATTTATATTATGGTATAAATTAGTTATAAATTCTGTTTTATTGTGTTCAGTTGCATTGTTTTCATCAGGCAATTTATCACATGGGTGTATGTGAAATTTCTACATTTATTAAATTTCAGATTATGTATTTCAAGCCTGAGCAAGGCTTAAACATTTTTCCATAAGTACAGCTTCAAGTAAACAAGCAATTTTCGTCCTGAAAATAGCTTCTGCTTCTGTCAACACGTTGTTTATTTTTTCTCTGAGATAAAAAGTTCAGTTTTCTGATATTTGTAGCGAGATAAAGTCAGTAAACAAGATTAATATAGTGTGGAAAAGGTTGTCAGCAGCCCGGCAAAGGAAATAAGTTGCCTGTACATAGAGCATACTGTAAACTGAATAAAAGTGTCAGGTCCACCATGAGATAATGTGATCATGAACCTCTAACAAAGCATGACATAGGCTCAGTCGGCTTTTCTCATAGCCGCGGTGTAGAAAATGGATTACTGTGTTCCCGGGATACCCGCTGGAATAGCATGGAAACCGCACTCCGAGATGCATGCAGGATGTGGTCCTGGAGCGGAGCCACGCACTCACCTGCGGAGCCGGCAGGAGGCTGGTCAGGGTATCATCCGCGCACGCTCGCCATCCATGCACTTCCTGAAATTCCAGAGTACGTGCCGGCACCCTTGCTACCCAGTGTAACACAGGAGGAAACAAATGTTTGGCAATTTTCTTTTAGAGGCATTTTCCTGCCTTTTTGCTATTCTATCCTACTGAAGTGGCGCCAGTACAATTCAAGAGTGGTCCTTTTCATTTTACTAAAGGATAACTTAAGGCCTGTGGCTGTAAATTTATGCTTTGTCCTCTGGGATGGTAGAATCTTTGGTACACAGTGCTGGTTTTTGTTCCCGTAGAGAACCTTTCTGTAAGACAGGAATGTTGTGAGATTCTTTAAAAGTAAAAGTGGCATATATCATGAAGAAACTATTTGAACTATTCTTTATCAGGTGTCTTAGTTATGTTTAGAAATGAAAGAGTAAAATATTGTTCTCTTTGGGGAAATAAGGTTTCATTCTGTGAACATAAACAATTGCTCAGTTCATGGAGAAACTATACAAAGGGCTATTCAGCATCTCCTTGACCTAAGTTCTACACGTTGAAATTTGCACCTTGTAATACAAATTATATATATTCAGAAATTAACTACAATGCATTGTTTCATGGAAATATCTGGTCAACAATGATCCATCAGATTAAGCCTTGTTTTCATGTAAAATTAGATATATGTGCAGAATTTGGAAATAAGAATCACTGGACTGTTTGCTAAAAAATGATGTTTACATTGTTGTAAATATGCTTTCATATGAGTCTTTAAATTCTAGCAGAGTAACTGTGCTGTACCAGAAAGATCTTTCTTACCAGGAGTCAAGTTACACTTTTGATCTGTGTGATTTTGTCTTGAATTTAAGAATTAATGCAGTTCTCCATTTTAGAATGATGTCCTCAAATAGAGATTCCCTCATTATCCACTGTTTCTCAAAACCAGTCTGTGACTTGTTCTCTGTTGAAAATCTCCTTCAGGTGCCGACTCCGGGCCCAGTCAGTAACAAGAGGATAGTCTACTTCTCCCAGGACTCGCATCACCACGAGTGAGTACTCCTGTGTTTGTATCATTGTGTTGGGTATTCTCTTTATTTCTTTAGGGATGTTGGTAACTATTGGTATTAAAGGTAGTTAATTTGTACTTGCCTTTTAAATCATATGCCAATGTTAATCATGCAAGAGCAACTTGAGTAAAGGTTTTTTGGTTTTTGTGGTTTTGGTTGCTTTGCTTTGCTTTGCTTTGCTTTGCTTTGCTTTGCTTTGTTGTGTTTTGTAGTGTTTCATTTTGTTTTGGTTTTGAGATGAGGTCTTTTTGAGTTTCCCAGATTGACCTCAAATTTGCAATCCTTCTGCCTCAGCCTCCCAATACCTGGGTTACAGGCTTTTGTGTGCCATCGAAGCTTGCTAGTATTTTTAAATAAATTGTTTTATTTGGGATAGAGTTGAGAATCATGCATTATTGAGTTCTGTGTTATCTGAAAACATTTACATTTTCCTAACTTTGAGGTTTCCTAATCGAGCTTTTCCTGTATACCCACTCTTGCCCTATCCCTATCCCAACCCTTTGCCATGAGGACATGGCCTGGTTCTGCAGAATTTCTCTCTCCTGTACTCCTGTCTGCACTTGGTAGGATCAGTGAAGGGCCCTGAAGGAACCAGAATGTATTTCTTTTTTAGCAACCAAAAGAAGTGACTGCTAGGTAATTTTTGAAAGGTATGCAGTTTAACTTTGACTTTAGCAAATTACTGGTGAAATTTCTAGGTACTAACTCTATTTCTAAATACATCTTAGTTGAAAAACCTCAGGTTAAATGTTTTACTTCAGTGTCATATGTCTCCTGTTAAGTTGGTGGAACTTGAGAAAGGCCATAAAGTATGGGAATGCATGAATTAATTATTGAATACATTTTTTTTTCTGGCAAGCATTCCTATGACAGTCCATTAGTTTCTATTTTTTTTAAATTCAGTGCTTAACAAATATAAAACTGAAATTAATATTAATAGATATGGCAGTATATCATAATCTTTTTTTGTCTTCTCTGTTTTTATTTTCCTATAAAACTTCTCTTCTTTTCCTCTTGAACAGGGAAAAAAAAAAAGGAATACATTTTTTACCTAAAATTGACAGCACAATATTTGTGTATTTTCCTCTTAATTTTCTGTTTTGATGAAAAACAAAAACTCAGGCAAGTAGATTTAGAGCAATTCATAAACCAAAGAATTTGCTTGCTGAACATAAGCGCTCTGAGGACAGACAAATGTCGTGCCTCTTTGGGGCTTTGCAGCCTCAGTGCTGCCACAGTGCCTGGCATAGTGTGGACTGACAGAAATGGCTGTTGAATGAATAAAGACCTGAAAGAATGAATTTAAAATAAGACAAACTCAAGAATCTGCACCGTATCAGGATTTCTCCTACAACAGCAGGGATAAGCCCAGCCTTCCTCCCTCCATCCCTTCCACCTCTTCTCCCCAGTGTTTTCCCGTCAGTTCAGT
>RJWT010051831.1:0-10648 GCA_004365215.1 Cuniculus paca
TCAATTTTTTGTACAAGCTTTTAAGTTGATATCTTCAAAGTTGAAGTAGAAATCTTGAGACTTAAAGGAAAATAAGCTTTTCCTGGAATTTAGAATTTACTAGTGAGAAATAGAAGTTTTTTCTCTTAAAGAAGAGTACAGGTATTAGTTTTCAGCAGTTTTTCTTGGTCAGGAATCTAGGAACAGTTTAACTGGTTTCTTTGCTTCACAGTCTCTCTCAGGTCTCTCAGTCATCTCTAAAAGTTTGACTGAGGAAAGATGCATTTCTGAACTTACTCATGTTGACGTTGTTAAAAGTACTTGGTTTCTTCTAGGCTGTTGGGCCAAGAGGGCCCACTGGCTGTGGTCCTCTTCAACATGGCAGTTTACGTCATCAAAGCGTGCAAGCTGAGATGGCAGTAGAAAGGGTACCAGCAAAATAGAAGTCACTGTCTTTTGTAACCTCATCATGTAAGTGACATCCTATCATTTTTGCTGTGTTTTGTGTGTTTTAAACAAATAATAATGTCCAGCCCATACTCAGAGGAGGACATAAATAGCAGAGGTGTATCAAGGCATATGTAAACAGGATGCAGAGATCACTGAGAGCATGCCAGAAATTGCCTATCACTTTTTGTTTTTGCCTTACTTGTACAAATAAATGATGGTTACATGAAAAATGAGTTTATAAACAATCTTCATTCTGTTTTTTTGTCACCACTGAGCCCACTAATTTATTTTATGGGAGGAAATGTCTAATACACACAGATTTTTAAATACTGTGTTTAGCAAGAATACTGACTTTCTGTTACTTCGCCACAGTTCCCCATGTAGAATTTCTGATCTGCCCCCTCACCCAACCTCCTTTCACCTTTGAGAGCATATACCTACCCCTATATATACTGAACAAACTAAATTTTCGCTCCCTCCCTTTTTGAAAGTGCCAGATAGTACAAGTTCTCATACTGTCTTATTCTTCAGTGTCATATGTAGATATTTTCATTTGCTAAATATTGGGAAGAACATTTATTTCATCTGTATTGACTTCTGTAGTTGCAAAATCAGGAGAGAAGTTTAGAATCTAATCCAGGGATTCTGTAAGTATGGTTCCAAGCCAGCAACATATCATATCCTGGGAAATTTGTGGGAATGTATATTTTGTGGTTCTACCATAGACCTACTGAATCAGAAATTCTAAGAAAATGGACTAGCAATTTTTAGTTAAATTCTGCATGTTATTCTCATGCAGGCTCAAGTTTCAGTACATAATTTATTCAGCCTGTTAGAGTTTGAATATTGCTTTTCCAAAAGATTTTTGTCACCACTAGAAAGAAATCTTGGTGTTACTACTGTTAGGTGTGGCTTTCTAGGAAAAGACAATTTTTCCTACTCACAGGGTTATTGGCCTTACATTATGTCACATATTAAAACTTTCTCTGTTGTAATCTGAAAATATTCTTGATCAGTGTCAGGGAATTGGCTGTGCCATGCTTCATCAGCTTTGCAATCCTGTTCCAATGAACATTTATCAATAGCGATGACACTGAAATAAAATCTTAGATGAAACAGGTTTCACAGAAAGAGCCATTGGTAGTTTCCATGCCAGCTTTTTGTTGTATGGCTGTTATTTGGAAAGGCATCTATACGTGGCTTTGTCTTTGATTGTATTTGTAGTCTTAATTCTAGTTGATTTTTTAAAATTTGCCCTATGATACTGCTGTGGTAAGATTAAAATTAAAGGCAGACTAATTTTAACTATAATTGTTGCATATTTAATTTGGGTTTATCTTTTATCTTTGTATTTTACAGTTTATTTTTTATGTTTGTTTTGTGTTTTACAGTTTCAGTATTTTTGAAGGGGCTAGTAATTTCTTAGGTTTATTTATTTATTTTACACGACTTCACTTTTTGGTAAGCTGTAATAAGAATTAGCTGAAGTGATAGAAGCTGCTCATGTCTTCCTTTAGGTAGACTTATTAGGATTATAGTATCATGGAGTGGGTGACTGATTTTGCAATAATGTTAACATACAAGGGAAATTTAAATCATGTATTTAAATTTGAACACTAGATCAAAAAGTGAAGTTCAGTAGTGTCCTAAAAATTTGTACTTTTCTAAAGAAATTAGGTCATAATATATGTCAAAAACATTTAATGCTCTGCCTTCCTTAATTTCCCTGTTTAGTTTGGAATCTGGGTCTTTATTAGCTTGTATTGTCTGCTAGACTCCTTTAGTGAGTTCAGAAGCAGCCAGTTAACCTCAGGATGGATGAGAATTGCTGTAATTGTGGATTAGTTGGGTAGATTTGTGGACTCCTAATGGTTTTTGAAACTTGATGGCTGCTTTACATGTTGTTTTTTATTTTTAGTTTTGTTGGGCTTGTAAGTTTAGGGTATCCTTTATTGCATTGGTGCTTAAATCAGATGGTTAAAATGTTAAGGTGATCTGCTATCTTTATATAAACCTTGCTCTGATAAAACATGCATATAGGAACATTTTAAACTAAAGGATTAGCAAGTTTCCATTGTCAAGAAAACATTTGAAAGTAATTGTTCCCCCTTTTTTTTGCATGCATGTAGCTAATGAATTAAAATTTCCCCCTCCTTTGTACTAGTAGTTTTTAATTTTGATGTAGTTTTAAAGATAGGATTTATTGCTCCGTGTTTAACTTATTTATGGTATATGATTTTTCATGAGAAAGTTGTTTTAAATTTAACTGAAAGTAGTTACAATTTGTATGTCACATAATTTGCCCTTCATATATGTCTTAAATTTAAAATACAGACTTTAATTTTAGTACTAGTAAATAAATTTAAGGGCACATTTGGCCAATGTCAATCGACAGTGTTTATATAAAATTATTCCTTAAAGTTTATAATGTCTGCAAATAAATTAGTATTTGCTGACACTTTTGGAAATAATTAATTCATATTTATGTTAATGTGCCCTGGGGGTGTGTATATATGAATTTTCTATACCCCCTTCTATTCGTACAAGTGAAAATAAATACTAAATATTTTCCTATTCCTGCTAACAATAATCAAACAACCTTAATATTTGAAATGGCCCACATTGGACTTTACAAAAGTGAATAATTCCATAATCTTCACTTATTTTGTACTACTTACAGTATTAAAGAATCCACAGATCAATTTCCCTATTAAAATATTAAGAAAACAAGATCAGGCATTGGTTATCAAATTTAGTTAGCATTAATGTTATGGAGTTTGATATTTGTGCACAAGTGTGCTTTTTAACTGATGTCTAACTTCATTTGTGATTACAGCTAGTGGGGGAAATTTTGTTATCAAGTTGTTGACTGGGTTTTCATCAGGGAAGTTGGATGTTACATTTGAATTGTTGGTCTGCAAGAAAACAGAATGCTTCTCTTTTGAGTGACTGAGCCAGGATAATGAGGCAAGGGGTTTTATTTCAAAGTTTGTTTTGGTGATGGCATAAATACATAACAGGTTCTGAAATCCAGTTACTATATTAAATTTCATCACTTGTTTTTTAGGTATCCCAATAACTGTACCACCTCCAGGTAAAACTTTTTTCATGTTTTCTCCATCATTGTTAATGAACATGAAATTTCAAGCTCATAGTTACAGGAGGGTCAGTGTTGATGTGGTTAGAATCAATTAGGCTTTGGGATTTCAAGGTCCTATTTTCAGCTCTGCCTTTGCTTCATTTCAGTTTTAAGATACTTAGTTCTCTTGTACCTGTCTTACCCTGTGGAAATGGAGATTGTGAGAAAATTCTCACCTTATTTCAAATTGTGAAGAAAAGAGAGTGGAATATAAAATAATTTTTTATAAAAACAGTTTTTCAGACCAATGAATTAAAGGATACTGTAAGAGAAAAGTAATTACCTTGACTTTTATGATTTTTTTTTAATCCAGCAGGCATAACTCAGTGTCATGAGAAAATAATGTTCTTAATTAACCTAACAGCAATTGAATAAATTAATGAGTGGTCCGATGGTTGTTCTTAGAGTTGTGATGAACTGTTTGTTGTTGTAATGGCATGGTAGTAGGAGTTTATGTGTGGCTTAGTTTTGTTTTTTACATTTTTGTCAGTTGTTTCTTTTTACTGTGTGACGGCAAACCATAGTAGCAAGTGTGTTGAGCTCAGTATTAAAAGTCAGGGAATCTAAAGAGCAAAGTGGTGATGCTTAGAAGGGTGGATCTAAATTTAAAATTACCTGGATAAACAGAAATAGGGAAGTTTAAATTGCATAGCAGAGTGTACTTCTGTAGATATGGTGAGAGTCTCAGATTGTGTGTGAATGTGGCTGCAAGAGACTCATCAGGGAAAGTCAAAGGAATTGGTGTCCTTTTTTTTTTAATTTAAGAAGCAATGTGGCTGTGAAGCTATATAACATAAGATTGTGAACTCTAGGACTAATGTAATTGCTATATTCTCCGCTTGTATTGCTGTTTAATAGAGGAGTTACAGGTCCTACAACAGGGTACAGTAAACAGCATGGTAAACTTGAAATAGTTTGAAATAGGCGTAAGTAAACATTTATTTAAATGGAACTTTGAGAAGAGATAGGAAACTTGGACTGAGTTTTACTTAGAATGCTAAAAAGGTGGCTTAATGGAAGAGATTTCAAATATATAGCCAGTAATAGAGAATACAACAATGGAGTAATTGTCCTTATTGGGTCAGCATATGAATTGTAGTGTGAGGGGCTTAAGTTATATAATTTAATGCACTTCCTAATAGTGAGGGCTGTTAAAAACTTGGAAGGAATTGGTATCATATGAAGTGTGGAATCTTTAGTCTTTTGTTGGAATACTGTATTGCCTATCTGAATTTGAAAGTGCAGAGTAGGTTAGATAAGATCCCTTTTAGCCATAATCTGTGATATGTCATTTAGGTATTACAAATTATTGACAATGAAGATCTCATGATAAAAAGATACAGATTTATTTTCCTTCAAACTAATTCAAAATTCCAAATATGCCTTTCTTTGTAAAGTAGTTCATCGGGGTTGTGCTATTTTAAATGTATTTTATGGCAGATGTTCTCAGCTTTGAGCATTTATATATTTACTGGTAAGATTGTATTCATAAATTATACATTTTAAGGAAATTTCTATACATCTAAAACCCAAAATATTTTTTAAGAGGTAAATGGTACTTCGTTTTTCTTCTAAAATATTTCAAGTAAAACATATCTGGTGGCAATACTACTGCTGTTTTTTATATGGAAAAGGTAAGGCATTGAGACTTTTTCATACTCACAAAATGGGCTATGTGTGGTGCTGAAAATAAGACCGGGTATCCTGACTACTCCCCGTTTGTGCTCTGTGTGTTAGGCCAGAATGTTCATTAAAATTTTTATTGTTCCAAAAATCTGTTTGTAAGTTTAAGATTCATTTTTTTTTCTGTCCATTATAACATAGAGAAGCACGTTTATGTCCTCAGAAATTTAGTGATACGCAACAATTTTGTTCACTTATGACATTAAATACAAATTCTGTTAATTTTTTTGTCTTATGATTGAATGTTTCAGGTTTTCCTCCTCCACCAGGTGCTCCACCACCATCTCTTATACCGACAATAGAAAGGTAAATCAGTACAGCTTCTGTGAAATTTTGATCATTGGTAGTCCTTTGACAGAAGAACATGTAATTTCAAAGATTTAATTTTATAAATATAGCATCCTAGCAAATATAAATTGTAAGCACAGGGTATGATAAAATACTGCAGAATGGATCCAATTCTTCTCTATGAAAGCTAAGATGCAGCAGGGTAGCAAGGAATAAAGCACCTTTTTCTTTTTTACTAGGATCTGATAGCAGTTGTTCTTATGTAATCTCAAAAGAAACATATATTATTCATGATTTCCAGTAAATTGTTTATATTTCCCACAATGAAGAGTATTCCCCTCACGGGTAGCAGTATTGTGTTAACAAGCATAGGATGTGAATCACAGTGTTGCTAGACAAAGCTCATAACCTCTTTGAGACTCAGTTTCCTTTTATAAAACAGAGATTGTTAAATTTGTGAAGATTAAAATAGCAGATGATATAAAGTACTAGTACAATTCTTGGCAGCTAGCAATCACTAATTAATAGAGTTGTTATTTCCATGTAAGTGACAGATATACTCTAAAAATAGCATATTTCTAAAAAAAATACTTAAATTATATAAAAAGAAAATAGTGAGAACTTGGTAGCGTTAAACCATGCATGTGGTTTTTTTTGTTTTTGTTTTTGTTTTTGTTTTTGTTTTTGTTTTTGTTTTTTGCAGCACCAGGGATTGAACTCATAACCTTGCGCTTGCCGGGCAGGCTCTTAGACCGCTGAGCTAGATCCCCGGCCCTGGTGTATTTGAGACAGGGTCTCACTATGCCATTCAGGCTGGCCTTGAGCTCACTTTGTAGCCCAGGCGGGTCTTGAACTCACAACGATCCGCCTGTCTCAGCGTCCCGAGTGCTGGGATTACAGGCGTGAGCCACCACGCCCGGCTTGCATGTGGTTTTCAAAGGAAATTATAGTTGGTTTGAATTGTGAGAATATACAAGGATTTGATTTTATCAAGTCCTTGTTAAGCACATTTCTTGAAATGTTAAAAAGTATTATTTAATGATTCTTTCAGTGGAACTGAATTACCAATTTATAATCATTAAAGCCAGGTTTTTTTAAGATTAATTTTTATATTTGAAATATTCTGTTAGCCTCAGTTATCTCACTGTAAACCAAGTCGATTTGAGTTTATTCATGGTAAATAATACTAGCAAGCTACATTTTTCTTTAAAATTAGGTGTTAAGTTTGCTACTTTTGAGGTTAAAAAAAAGCCTGTGGTTTTATATTTAAAAATAAAATTACAGAATTAAGACTTATTAAATGGTGGGTGAATAAAAGTTACAATTTTGCTGTACTCAGGAATATGTACCTCTAGTCATATGTACTCAGAAGGCTGACATGGGAGAATTATTTAAGCCCAGGAGTTTGAGGCTTACCTGGACAACATACTCAGAGTCATCTCTGTCAAACAAATGAAAAAAGTTATAATTTTTGCCTTGCTGTTTTTCCATCTGTAGCATATGATTAAAGTTATAAATTTATTTGCAACAGACACATAAATACATTTTTCCTTTCAACAGTGGACATTCCTCTGGTTACGATAGTCGTTCTGCACGTGCATTTCCATATGGCAATGGTAAGTTACTAGTTACCAAGATTCAGATTCATAATTAGTTGCCTGGATTCAGTCATTAAAGTACTTAACTGTTTTTAGAACAGTAAGAATATGGTCCCATGGTTTAAAGTAACATTTGTAGAGTAATTAATGGTATTAAACTGAAAAAGTAACTGGCTTTATATATCTGTCAATTACTTAACAGAAGAATTATCATTTGTATCATTTATACCTTTAAAAATTAATAAATGGCACAACAGATATTTGTACTTAGCTTTTTCCTAAAAGGATTTAGGATTTGTCACCAATTTGTCTCAGTCTTCATTGTCCATATGAGTCATGGCATCCAACTAACCTGTTTTTGTTTTTCCCTGCCCTAGTTGAATCTCTCTTCTGAATCATTTGTAGTCCTTTTGTGTTCACTTTTTCCGTTGTAAATAATAGTATATTCATTTAAACACTTGAACTACATTTAGAAATAGGATTTATTACATTTTCATATTGCTCTTTCAGCTATTTGCCTTGCTGAACTCTCACTGCTTTCGTTAAGTCTGTTCAGAGAGCGTCACCCTCAGAGAGTCTTGCTTCTTTCTCTTCAGGTTTTTGCTTTCCCCCTAACACTCATCTTTTGGGCTTTTTTGTTTCGTTTTCTTTGTTGAAGTATTGCAAGTGGAAGCCTGGCCATCTTCCTGTTTCTCTTTTTAAAGAAACGCTTTTAGATTTTCACTATTAGTTCTTAAAGAATCATTAGATTAAGGAAATTTCCTTTTCCTCCTAGTTTTCTTTTCCAAGGGCTTTTGAATTGTTAATGGATATTGAGTTTTATCAATACTTTAAGAGATTATTATTACTTAGTTTTTTCTCTCTGATCTGTTCATGTGAAAAATTAGATTTCTGCATTTTTCTGTTATTAAGATACTGTTACTGCTTAGCATAACCTAACTTGGTCATGATTGATTATCTCTAACAGTAATTGTTGGCTAATACTTATTTAGGATTTTGAAATCTAAGTTTATATGTAAGTTTGACCTATGATTTCTCTTTATTTCTAGTGTCTTGTGTACTGGTTTTGATATCAGGGTTATACAAGCTACATGGGACACTTTTAAGAAATTATTCTATTTTCCAGAAGTTTGGGTAATAATTGGAATGATCTATTTATAAATTATTAGAACTGACCTATAAAAGCCACCTGGCCTTGTGGGAAGATTTTAAATTACAGACTTAATGTCTTTAATAGTTACGGAGACTAATGAATTCTTTAGACCCTTTCGTTTGGTAAAGCTTTAGTTTTTGTAGAAATGCACCATTTTAGCTAACTTTTAAAGTACAGTAGTACAAAGTGTGCAATATTTTCTTTATTGTTTAATCTTTGTAGTGTCCAGTTTTACTCCCTTTTTGATTTTGATAATAAGTTCTTGAGTTGGAAACTGTTAATTTTCAGTCATTTCCAATATAGTATTAGGAGACTTTCCCTCCAGAATATTTAATATGCGTAAACTTCTGATATGTCATGCTTTTATCTTATATTTGGTTCTGAGTGATTTAAATTTATGATTTTTTTTTTTTGGAACCATGGCTTACCAGAAATGTGTTTTTAATTTGAAGTGAATGGGGATTATTTTTCTGTAACCTTTAAATTTTATTTCCAACATTAAATATATGAAATTTAGAGAATAAGATGTTTATCATAACTACTCCTTTCAAGTGTGTATATATTTTTATGAAAGTTTTATAGTTGCTTGAGTAAGTACTTTTTGCTATGAGTAGTATTCTCTGTTATTTACTTAACCCTGTTAGCAATGAATTGCTCAAAACTTACATATCTGTACTGGAATCTTTTTGTCTGCTTATTTAATCTGTTAGAGACCAAGAATAGTATCTCCAATGATTGTGGTGGGTTTTCTGTTTCTGCCTGTTTTCAGCAGTGTCCACTCCAAAATTAAAGGCACTGTTGTTAGATGTCCAAGGGTTTCAATTTGCTCCTTTTGGTGAATTCCACCCTCCATTCTGATTCAATACCATCTTTTCTTTCCTATGAATCTGCTTTGTCATTAGTACACCTCTCATATGGGAACTTTGGGGATATTACTATTTTCTTTTTCCCCCCCTTCTATCGTTTCCTTTCAACCTGTGTTTTCATATCTTCAAACATACTTTTTTTACAAGTAAAAATCAACAATCTTTGTCTTAACTGATCTACTACATCCCTTTTATTATTGACCTATTTCAGTTTGTCTTCCCACTCCCATGCTTTTTAAGTCATTTTGAATTCATTGAGTTTTTTAAATTTCAGTTTTCTTCTATATTCTTTTGAAATTCTATATTTTTTCTATTTTTACTCTTAAATTTTATGATATATATCAATATGTAGTAAATAATATCTGAACCTTCATCAACACAGAGACTTTAGAACAGTTTAATCTTTCTTTAACTAGTATCCTGTTGGGATTCATTAATGTTACTCTTTTAAAGAACCTGTACTGTTAGAATATTTGCTTGGAGTTGCATATGTAATTACCACGTTATTGAACCATTCTTTTCCTATTAGTTTTTTTTTTTTCCTCCATCCATTTGGATCTTTTTTAATAGTGTAGTTTTTCTTTTTTTTTTTTTTTTCCCCCAAAGGTATCTAAGAGTATATCCTCTTGTGGGAAAGCCTATTGGTTATATGTTTTTGCCCTTTTTATTTATAAATTAGTCTGTTTTATTCTTAAAATATGATTTTTTGGGTATATCTTTCTAGGGTGATACTTTCTTTCAACACTTTGAAGATATCCCAGTGTATTCTGGTTGTTCTTTTTGACATTGCAAAGTTTATGGTCTGATTTTGATTCCTGTTCACCTTGTCAAATGAAGGCTCTTTAAGACTTACTAGGTCTTTGAAATTTGTTGCTGGATCTTCCTTCAGTGTTATGGGTATTTGCTATGTGATATTTCAATTTCTATGTACAAAATAAATTTCTATTGTAATCTAATGACATTTTTGGTGGGGGTTCTATATTTTTGTTTGCTTTTTTGCTTTCAAGTACCATAACTTTTGTTTTTAATTATTATTTTTTTCTTTAGTTGCCTTTCCCCATCTTACTGGTTCTGCTCCTTCATGGCCGAGTCTTGTGGACACTACCAAGCAATGGGACTACTATGCAAGAAGAGAAAAAGACAGAGATAGAGATAGAGACAGAGACAGAGAGCGAGATCGGGATCGGGACCGAGAAAGAGAACGCACCAGAGAGAGAGAGAGGGAGCGTGATCACAGTCCTACACCAAGTGTTTTCAACAGGTTTGTTGGGTGTGCAGGAGTTTGTACACAAGTATTTCATTTATATTTACACATTTTTATTTGGTGTGAGTTTTTATTTCACTACTAGAGACTTCCATTATCAATGAAACAGTTTTCAAATTTGTTTGTTCACTTAACCCTTAAAAGAATTTTATAGTCCCTCACAAATTTTTATCTTGTCATATAATTTTTTTTACACTAAGCTTCAATAGTTGACAATATAATTTGCAG
>RJWT010051832.1:0-10647 GCA_004365215.1 Cuniculus paca
TGGTGAATTGAGGCCATTTACATTAATGGTTATAACAGATACATATTGGCTTATTTTTGTCATGTTATCTTTCTGCAGTGGTTTCTTTACCTTTTACCTCTATTTAATTGTATGCCCTGCTTGGTGTTTTTTTCTTTTGGTCTTCTTGAAGTTGTAGCTGTTTTCATATCTATCTAGAATATCTTTCAGTATTCTTTGCAGGGTTGGTTTGGTAGTCATGAAGTTCTTCAGCTGCTCTTTGTCATGGAAGTATCTTATTTCTCCATTGAGTTTGAAGGATAGTTTTGCAGGGTACATCAGTCTGGGTTGGAAGTTGTTTTCCTTTAGGACTTGAAATACTTCATGCCTTTCTTGACTTCATTGTTTGTGTTGAGAAGTCTGCTGTGATTCTGATGGGCTTTCCTTTATAGGTGATTTGTTTCTTTTCTCTAGCAGCTTTTAATAGTTTGTTCTTATGTTGAATTTCTGGGATGTTGATTATTATATGTCTGGGTGTACATTTATTTTGGTTATGGCTATTTGGAGCCCTATATGATTCACTTATCTGTATGTCAGTTTCCTTTCTCATATTTGGAAAATTTTCAGCTATTATTACTATAAATAGTCTTTTTATGGCCTTTGTGTTGTCTCCTTCTTTTTCGTTTACCCCATCAATCTTATATTGTTTTTCTTTGCATCATCTTGCAGCTTTTAAATTGTTATTTCCTGATTCCTTGTTATTTTTAAAAGATTTTTCCTTTCTTGTTCACTAGCTGACATCTTGTCTTTCAGGTCTGAGAGTCTATCTTCATATTGATTGAGGTGGCTTTGCCAGCTTTCAATGGAATTTTTCATTTCCTGATATCTCTTTGAATCTGTTTCATGCATTCTATTTCTTTCTTGTATTGTTCATTCAAAGTTTCCATCATTTTTCAGTGCTCCTCTATTTTTTTAACTATGTCCTCTTCAGATGTGTTCAGCATTTCTTTCATTACGTTTATCATTTCTTGTTTTACCTGTGAGAGTATTTCTAATCTGAGTTCCTTTACTGCTTCATGGAGTTGTTTCTTCACCTCAGTTGCTATCATTTCAGAAGTTTCAAGTATGTGGCTTATACTTTCTTCTACGTCCATGTGTCTTTGGCTTATTTGGGATGGGATGAATGTGTGAGATTGGATTTTGCCTTTTTGTTTTGTCATTTTTCTATATTTCCCTGTGGCGTGTGAATGCAAAGTCTCAGCTATTTCCTGGGTTGAGTATGGTTGTCTGAACTGTAGGGTGTTTCCCCAGTTGACAGGGGATCATTAGCCAGGCCTTACTGGATCCCTACAGGCACTAGCAGGCTCCCTAAGTTGGGAGAGTATGCTGGCCAGAACTTCAGCATGCCCCACTTTGTATGGTAAGGCTCTTCAGCTGCTTGAGGTTGTTGGGCAGGGTCCCACAAGGTTGCTCATAGGGTTCTGAGGCTGGGCAGCTAGGTGAAATTCGCTGTGCATGCCTTCAGATCCTGGGCGGCCCACCACTGAAACTGCACTGTTGCTCAGTCACCGGGTGGGTCCTGGCCGGATTCCTGGACTATTCCAAATCTCCCCGATAGGTTGGGAAGGCTAGGTGGGTTCTACCAGGTCACACAAGGGGTCCTAGAGCCTCAGGACCAGGCGGAAATGTCTGAGCATGTGATCAGCTTGCAGGCAGCCCACCGCCAAAGCTGCGCTGCTGCTTGGAGTCGCCGGGCAGGTCCGGGGCTGAACTCCTGGGCTGTTCCTGCATCAACATTTCTTAGCAGGCTTGTTAAACAAATATTTCTGTGCCTCACTTCAGAGATTAAGACTCTGAGGCACTGGAATGAGTTCTGAAAATTTGAATTTCTACTAGCTCCAAGTATACTTATGCTCTGGTCTGAAGAAATACCAGTCACTGCTGATATATATCATGTTGGGTGGAACACACATCAGTTATATGTGCCATATATATTATTATATGTACCATAGTATAGTTATTATATGTACCATATATATTCACATGTAAATATATATATGTATGTATATATAATCTTCCTCATATGCTTACTGATTTTTAATCACCCAATTTTTTTTTTTTGAGGCAAGATCTCACTATGCAGTTCAAGCTGGCCTTGGCCTCACTTTGTAGCCCAGTCTGGTTTTAAACTTGCAACAATCCTCTTTCCTTAGCTTCCCGAGTGCTGAGATTGCAAGCATGCACCACCACACCCGGCTCCAATTTCTTTTTTAATTAGTACATGTTTGCAGTACCTGAGTACATTCATTGTGGGTAACTGGTGCATGTACATGACACATCTTAATTCTTTTTATATCCCCTTATCCTTCCTATATACCCCTCCCAACATTTCTCAGTCCCTTTCCCATTTGCCAAAGATCTATCTTCCTTTTCCTGTTGTATTTTATTTTACTTTGATTTATTTATACTTTGGGTCTCATAAGAGAAAGCATACAACATTGAAGTTTGTGCATGTGATTTATGTTACCATTATAATCTCAAGGTACATACATTTTCCTAAAAATGACTCAAATTTATCCTTTTTGCAGCAGAGTAGTGCTCTGCTCCATTTTATATATGTACCACATTTTCTTTATCCCTTCATCTGTTGGTGGACATTTAGGCTGCTTCCACAATTTAGCTATTAGGAATTGTACTACTGTAAACATGGGTATGCATGTATCACTGTAATATGATGTTTTTAACTCTTTAAGGAAGATACCTATAAGAGGAATAGTTGGGTCAAATTGAATTTCTATTTTAAGTTTTTGAGGAATCTCCATACTTATTTCCATAGTAATTGTATGGTACTAGTTTACATTTCTACCAACAATCTAGAAGGGTTTTTTATCCTCACAGCATCATCAGCATTTGTTATTATTTGATTTCTTAATGATAGGCATTCTTTCTGGAATAATATAGAATGTTAGTATTCATTTGCATTTCTCTAATGACCAGTGATTTTGAACATTTTTCATGTATTTACTGGATATTTGTATTTTTCTGAGCAGTGTTTATTCATTTCAGTTGCTGTTTTATGATTGAGCCTAGATGGTTTGATTTTTTTCAAAGTCTTTAATGTATTCTAAATACTAACCCTTGGTCCAAGGTGGAGCTGAGATAAATTTTGCCCATTCTTTAAGTCATCTCTTCACTCTGTTGGTTATTTCCTTTGCTTTGCAGAAGCTTTTTAATTTGACATAATCCCAGTTGTTGATTCTTGATGTTATTTTTTGTGCAATTCAGGTTCTCTTCAGAAAGACCTTGCCTATACCTATGACTTCAAGAGTTTTACCTGCCATATTTTCAGCAGATTAAGTGTTTCTTGTTTTAATATTTAGATCTTTGAACCATTTTGATTTTAGTTTAGTACATGGTGAAACATACAGATCTAGCTTCAGTCTTCTGCATGTGGTTAGCTAGATTTCCAGAACTATTTGCTAAAGAGGATATTTTTTATTCAGTGTGGTTTTTGGCCTCTCTGTCAAAGATCAGATGGATGAATATATAGGGTCATTTCTGCATCCTCTATTCTGTTTTGTTGTTTCACACACCTATTACTGTGCGAATACATGTTGTTGTTTTCATTTTTGTCACTATAGCTTTGAAATATAACTTGAGATTTTGTATTGTGATGCATTCTACCTTACTGTTGTTAGCAAGGATTGCTTTTCCTATTTTGTGTCTCTTCTGGTTCCATATGTATTTCAGGATTTTTTTTTCAGTAATTTTGTGAGGAATTTTGTAGGTATTTTGATTGGGATTGCATTAAATCTATTTTTTAGCTTTGGAAGTGTGGCCATTTTGACAATATTGGTTCTGCCTATCCAGGAACAGGAGTATCTTTCCATTTTCTGATGTCTCTTTGATCTCCTTTTTCAGAGTACTGTAGTTTTTCTTTTCTTTGATTAGATTATTCATGCATATTTAACTTTCTTGATGCTAATGTGAATGGTACTGTTTCCCTAATTTCTTTCTTGGTATATTCATTATTGATGTACAGGAACATTGTTGATTTTGGCGTGTGTGGGTGTTGATTTTGTGTCCTCCTCCAGTGCTAAATTTGGTTAATTCCAGGAGTCTTTTGATGGAATTTTTTGGGTCTTCTATGTAACAGATCATGTTATGTCAAAACAGTAATGCTTTGACTTCTTTTCCTATGTGTATTCCCTTCCCCCCAATTTGCTTTGGTTGGTGTTTTGAATATTGAACAGGCATGGTGATAATGTACATCCTTGTCTTGTTTTGTTTTTATTTTATTTTATTTTACTTTACTTTTTTTGAGACAGAGTCTTACTGTAGTTCAGGCTGGCCTTGAACTCACTATATAGCCCAGTCTGGCCTTGAACTCATGGAGATCAGCCTGTCTCATTTCTCAAGTGTTGGGATTACAGACGTGTACACCATGCCTGCACTGTTCCTAATTTTAGTGGGAAAGGTTTCAGTTTTGTCCCATTTAATATCATATTGGCAGTAGACTTGTTGTAAATGACTTTTATCAGATTGAAATTGGGTCCTTCTGTATATATTTTCTTCATGGGTTTTATGATGAATGATGTTGGGTTTTGTTGAAGGTTTTTTCTGCATCTTTTGAGATGATTGTGTGATTTTTGTTCTTGTTTCTGTTTTGTGATGCATTGCATTTATTGTTTTGTGTATTATGAACCATCTTTGCACCCTTTGGATGAAACCTACTTCATTATGGATTATGTTTTTTTTTTTAAATGATTTGTTGCGTTCTCTTTGCCAGTATCTTAATTTAGATTTTTGTATCTATGTTCATTTAAAAGATTGACCTGTAGTTTTCTTTTTCAGTTGAGTTCTTGTTTGGTTGTAGAATCAGGGCAATGCTAGCTTCTATGAATAGGTTTGGAAGTACTCATTCTCTTTCAGTTTCATTAATGAGTTTGAGGAGCATTGGCATTATATCCTCCTTGCAGGTTGCCTATAAAATTCAGCAGTGAATCCATCAGACACTGGACTTTTCTTAGTTAATAGGTTTTTTTAACTACTGCCTCAATTTCATTTTGTTATTATGTTGTTCAGCATTTTTGTTTTTTGATTCAGTTTAGTAATTCATAAGTATCTAGGAATTTGTCAATTTCTTCATGATTCTCAAACTTGTTGGAGTGTACACACACACACACACATATATATATATATATATTTTTTTTTTACAGTAGTTGCAAATGATGTTCTGGATTTAGATGCTGTCCATTGTAATTGTGCTTTATTAATTTCTAGTTGTGTTGATGTGAGCCTTTCCTTTCCTTTTTTTGCTAAGTTTGGCAAAGGTTGTCTGTTTTGTTTATTCTTTCAAAGAACTACCTCTTTAATTCATTGATTTTTTTTTTTTTAGTTTCAAATTCATTACTAGGAATATTTTGTTGAAATTTTTTTGGATTCTCTATATAAAGGATCATGTCATGCAAAGAGCAATAATTTGCCTTCTTCCTTTTCTATGTGCATCCTATTTATTTCTTTCTCTTGTCTAATTCCTCTGGCTAATATTTCAAGTATACTATTGAACAGGAATGGTGATAGTGGACATCCTTGTATTTTTCCTGATTTCAGAGAAAAAGTTTTCAGATTTTCTTCATTTAATATGATTTTGGTGATTGGTTTATCATACATGGCTTTTATCAGATCGAAATGAGGTCTTACTGTGTTTATTTTCTTCATTTTTTTTATCATGAATGTATCTGTGGTCTTATCAGAGGCTTTTTCTGCATCTACTGAGATGAGGATACCATTTTTGTCCTTGTTCTTGTTTCTGTGATATATTATATGTATTGATTTATGTAGTATGAACTATCTTGCATCCCTGGGAGGAAATCTACTTGGTCATAGTGTATGATCTTTTTCATGATTTGTCACATTCTGTTTGCCAATGTCTTGTTGAGAATTTTTGCATCTATGTTCATGAACGAGATTGATGGGTAGGTTTCTTTGCTGGTGTTTCCTTGGCTGGTTTTGCAATTAGGGTAATGCTAGCTTCCATGAACATGTTTAGCATTACTCCTCTTTTCATTTTCATCAAAGAGTTTGAGGATTATTATCATTATATTTTCCATAGAGATCTTGTAGATTTCAGCAGTGACTCCATTAGTTCCTGAACTTTTCTTAGTTGGTAGAGTTTTCTTTTTATTGCTGACTCTATTTCATCGTCTGTTACTGGATCATTCAGATTTTTTTTTATCTTCTTGGTTTAGTTTTGGTAATATGTGTCTAGAAATCTGTCAATTTCTTCAGATTAACAATTTGATAGAGTACAATTTTTCATAGTAGTTATTCAGCTTCAATAACATCTGTTATGCTTTTGTCTATTTCATTCCTTATTGTGTAGATGTGGGTCTTTCTTTCTTTTTGTATATTTGGCTAAGTATTTGATTCTTTTTAAATTCTTTCAAGAACCAACTGTTCAGTTGATTCTGTCCTTGTTTTTGTTTCTGTGATATATTATATGTATTGATTTATGTAGTATGAACTATCTTGCATCCCTGGGAGGAAATCTACTTGGTCATAGTGTATGATCTCTTTTTAAATTTCTATTTCATTAATTTCTGCTCTGATTTTTTTTTTCATACTGAGGATCAAACTCATAACCTTGCACAAGTCAGGCAGGCGCTGTGCTGCTGAGCTCTATTCCTGGCCCTCTGCTCTGATCTTTATGATTTCCTTCTGTGTAGTAGGTTTTGGTTTGAACTATTCTTGTTTTCTAGTTTCTTGAGGTATGTCATTATGTAATTTATTTAAACTCACTGTTTTCGTAATATAAGTGTTTACAATAGTAAATTTCCATCTTCAGACTGCTTTGTTTATGTGCAGAAAATCTTGGTATATTGGACTGAGGTTATTATTTGACTAGAAATTTTTAAGTTTCTTCATTGATTTCTTCTGTAACCTACTGAGTGTTCAGGGGTGTGTTATTTAATCTCCAATTGTCTTCAAATTTCTGTGACTTCTTTTGCAATGGATTTCTAGTTTCAGTGTTCTATGATCTGATAAGATAAATGGGATGATTTCACTTCTTTCATATTCTTGTCAGTACCTGTTAATATGTTTGTAGGTAATTATTTTTGGATCCTCCAAGCCCCGTTTTGTTAAGATTTATCCTGGCATGCCCTTAAATGGTACTGTTTAATTGATAGCTCTGGTTAATTCTTGTTTGCTAGTGCAGTTATAAAAGGTCCTGTTGTATTTATGAGACAGTTGGAGAGGAGGAGGGAGACAGCAAGGAGGTGAGATAATGAGAAAGAGAACAAATACAGAGAAGAAAGCCTCAAAAGATAAGAGTAAAAAAATGCTAAAAAAGGGACCAAGTCAAAGTGGTAAACCTTGCAACTTAAAGTGTGTTAATCAACCAGTACTGATAAAGAGGCAGGAGCTAAAAGAAAGAAGGAAAAAAATGAATACAGAATAGAAAAGGAAAGAAAAGAAAAAACAACCAGGCCAATTTAGATCCAGCAAATTATCAAAGATAGAGTAACTAAAATTAACCAAATAACAGTAGAAATGAGAATAAAACTCTTCACACAGTTATAGCACTAACCAAGACCTTCCACACGACTTCCTCTACAATGGCTTCACTGATTGTGAGTAGCCAAGCAGTCTCCCACTGTGGGCCAGTCAATAACCTATCTGGAGAAGCCTTGAGGACTGTTGCTTCCTTGTAATACATGTCCTGGTTTAAAGCTCTGGGTGTGAGTCCCTACAGACTTTCATGTATTCTACTGCTTTTATTGATTTTGGCGGGGTATAAATATTGCATGTCTTCCCTCCAGAGATTTCCCTTGTCTATTATGGGGCCAAAACCCTGCTCGCCCAGGTACCATTCACTGTCTATCCACAGACATCTTTCCTACCCCCATTCACAGAAATAGTATTCTGGCTCCACTCAGTCATGTTCTGTTTCTTGCAGTTGTTGCAGAATGGATTTTCCCTTCTTTCTGAAGTTTTGAACCAAGAATTGTTGTTCCTCACTCTCATTCCATGGGAGCTCACCAACGGTCATAGTAGGATGGTAAAAGTACCCTTTCACATACAGCACCTTCATTGTATGTGGGAGGAGCAGGCAACTTATTATTACTGTCCGTATTGGGGAAACTTCACTCTCCAGGGTCCTATGTGTGACCTGGAGGATTGTGAGTCCATTTCATCTGCAGGACCACAACTGAAGGGCTGGCTTCCTTCCTCAGTCTGATCCTCTCCCAAGATGGTGGGATCCAAGGTGGGATATTGTGATCCAAGATAGGTTTTATTTTCCTTGTAAACCCTCTAAACACTGGATTTGAGTCCAACTGGATTTTCTTTTCATTTTTCATCCTGTATCTGACTTTATCTTTTGCTCCTGCCTCAACATCACTGCTTTTCTTCATCACTGATGCAGAGACTGTTGCTGTCACACCCCACCCCTCTGTCAGCCATCTTCTCTCTGCTTACCCAATTTCTAAGAGTCAGATCTTTTCATTTTCTGATTTAGAAGCAAAAGTCTTCAGAGTTCTCTGAAATTCCATATTGCTGTTTTTGTACACACACACACAAACACATGCTTTGTGTGTAAACAATGTATTTCAATTTTTCTAATTTTTTAAAAAAGCGAGGTGTTAAATATACTGAAGTACACGAATCAGTTTTTGCCCTGGTATCATACTTATATTTTTACAGTTATACTCACATTCATATTTATAAATTTATGTTTAGTTAAACCATGTATATATTTATGTGTACTTTTTTATTGAAATAAACTTTTCCACAGTAAATTGCAGGAGTGGTTCTATGATAAATCAAGTGACTGGATGTGTATATTTTTGCACTCTATTCTTTTCCATTAATCCTAATTTATACTAATTTATCCTAATTATCATAAATTTTAATATTCAACCCTATATTTTTCCTGGTTTTCTTGTTCTTCACTATTTGCTTGTCTATTCTAGGACTTTTATATTTACCTAAAAACCTTCATAGAGAAATCTATATGGTGAATTACTGCCCAAAAGACTTTTCCACCCTAAAACTTTTTATGTTCTTGCTTTGCTGATACCTTTTTGAAATTAATAGATATTAAAGCATCACTTTTTCCATATTTTTTATATAGGTGAAGGAAAGCATGATTTTATTTTTTAATTATGTTAATACATAAAATACCATTTATTTTTTAGTATTAACCATTCTTGCATTCCTAGAATAAGCTGTACTTAGTTAAGATGTCTATCCTTTTTATATATTACAGGATTCAGTTTTCTAAAATTTTTTCAAAAATTATATGTCTGTGTTCATAATGGCTGTTGGCCTATAATTTTCTCATAATGCCTTTCAGGCTTTGGTATCAAGATGATGCTGACCTTATAAAATTAGTTGTAAAATATTATTTTTTTCTTTTTGGGAAATGTTTATATATTAACATTATTATTTTGTCTTAAAAACATTTAGAAGGGCCGGGGATATAGCTCAGTGGCACAGCGCCTGTCTGGCAAGCACGAGGTCATGAGTTCAATTGCCGGCATAAAAAAAAAAAGTGTTTAGAAGAATGTCTAGGTTAGGAGTTTATGTTGTTGAAAAGACCTAAATTATGGTTTCAGTTTCTTTAATAGAAACATGTATATTCAGATATTTGTATCACTTTTGTGGTAAGCTGTATTTTTCCAGGAATTTGTCTATTTCATGGAAATTTTAAAATTTATTGGCAGGAGGCTATTTGAGATATCTTTCTAAAATTGATGAGGTTTGTAATGGTGTTTCTTTTTTGCTTCTGTTGATAATTTTTCTCACAATCAATGTTTACAGGGTTTTTCAATTTTATTAATTTTTCAGTGAGTGAAATTCCATCATAGATGGCACTTTTCTTTTTTGTATATTTACCTTTTGTTTTACTTTTTTTTTCTACTTTACTTCAGCTTAATTTAGTAGTTTTCCAGCTTTAGACAGAGCTTGTATTTTTAAATCTTTCCGAGTTTCTGTTATTTGCATGTTAAAATATAAATTGCCATCTAATCCCTGCTTTTGCTCCATTTCACACAATAAAATGTGTTATTTTGTTATTATTATTTATTTCAAATTCCCGTTTTGATTTTTTTCTTTGACCCACAGCTCATTTAGATTTTCGTTATCTAACATCTGAATATTTAAAACTTTTGTAGTTACAGTACCTTCTTCTTATTGAGTCCTTAGAACTTTTGTAGTTAATGTACCTTCTTACTTATTCCTTGTTTAATATCATGTGGTCAGAGATAATGTTCTTTAAATTATAACACCTTGACGTTTTTGATAATCATTTATGATCCATTATATTTTTTTCTCAAATAGTGATGTCTCCTCAAATGAAAGTATATTCTCTTGTTGGGAATAGTATCTTATATGTCAGTTTTGTCAAGTTGGCTAAGAATGTTCAAATATTTTATGTCTTTTTCAATTTTTTTTTGTTTGCTTATTCTGTCAGCTCCCAAGAGTGGTCTTTTTAAAATCGACATCCTGATCATTATTTTCTCCATTTCCCCTTTTATGTCTGCCAACTCTTGCTGCCTTTTTGAGGCAGTGTTACTCAGTGCATGCAAATGTAGGATTTTATATATTTTTGTTGAATTGATACTTTTTTTTTTTTACTACATCGGGGATTGAACTCACAGCCTCTTGCTTGTCTTTTGAGACAGG